>JAODAL010018950.1:0-73333 GCA_025379985.1 Phyllomedusa bahiana | reverse complement strand
GAAACCTAAGGCACTAAGTCAGGCTCTGCAGCTCTCAGAGGCTTCACCTTTTTTAATCACACATATTTAGAAAAAGTGTTTTAAAAAACCCATTTTGGAGGATCCCACATCAAAAATTAGATCGTGGCCCAAAACGCATTTAAGCATGCAAGACTTTCTGAACAACAGAGATGGGCAGTGCCTTTAATGAACCATTTCAATGATTTTAAAGAATGTAGGGCATCTCAAAAATTAAAAATATCACTGAAAAGATAATTAAATATCAATAATTTATAAGTGAAATGAGAAACCCCATAAATTGAAATGACTCATTACAGTGTAAATGAAAAGGGTTTTAATATAAAAACATTTGTGAGACCTATAACAAATACAAAGTCCTGGATTTTCAATGATATTCTCATTTTTTGAGATGCACAAGATATTATATAACCCAAGTTGCATTGTAGTATATGTCAATACAAGGGGGTGGCCTAGAGGCTCAGGGGTTGGCACCACCAGCTCACCAGGGAACTAGCTCTCCATGTTTGCATGGCATTTCTCCATACTCTGAGAACATGCTGATATTTCAGTCGTCTTCCTGTGTAGTTGGTACTAATGTCTGAAAATCAGCCTTTGATCACCACTAGCAGAGGTGCCGTTAGGGTAGTACTGACAGTATAAATCCCAGAAGAATGGAGGCTTCCTTACTGATCCCCAGCCCGGTCAAAAACCAAATCCAGATAGGACTGAGCAGCCACAATGCCATATGGGAGCGCTCCACTGGTGCAAAGTACTAATAGGCCGACCAAATGGAGCCATGTACCATAAAATCCTGAGTGACTACCTCCTTCCTTCAACCAGCACATTAAAACTGGGTCGTGGTTGGGTCTTCCAGCAAGACAATTACTCAAAACATACAGCCAAGGCAACAAAGAAGTGGCTCAAAGAGAAGCACATTAAGGTCATGGAGTGGCTTAGCCAGTCTCCAGACTTTAATCCCATAGAAAACAACGAAGGGAGTTGAAGCTCGAGTTGCCAAGCGACAGCCTCAAAATCTTAATGATTTAAAAGATGATCTGCAAAGAAGGAGTGGACCAAAAAAACCTCCTGACAGGTGGCAAACCCCATCATCAACTACAAAAAAGTCTTTACTTGCTGTGCTCGCCAACAAGGGTTTTTTCCACCCGTATTAAAATTGGGTTTTCTTGCTACAAAATCATATCACAGATTAAAAGGGACAGTAAAAAATAAACACTTTTGTAATTGGTTTTGCATTACCTAAGTCACTTAGTATAGCAGATATGAGCTTTTCTGTGAATCAATAGCTATTTTTTTGCAGCTGCTAGTCGGGACACGCCCCCTTTTCTGTGATTGTGCTGTCTGATATTTCATTCAGCTTGTTGGGACACACCCCTGGTTGGATTCCGCCCTGGAAACACCCCTGCACTGTGAATTGGCTGACCACATTTTTTCATTCAGCCTGTTGGATACGCCCCCAGACATGAAACGCCCCGACCCCCACCCCCCTTGCTCTGGATTGGCAGCCTGCCACACTCTGGTTTACTCCCCCTCTGAGCTGTTAAAACCGAATAGTAAAACCAGCTATGTGAGATGGCTGCTGGCTCTATACTCATCTCCCAGCTCTAAGATGAATGATCTGACTAATTACTGACTGTTTAGCTCATAGATATTCCCTGCATATAAACAACACCTTATACCCGTGTGCACCCTCCATAGAACACAGTCCCACACAGTCCTCCTGCCTGATAACAGGGAGGGGGGGGGGGAGGGCAAGTGGTCATTCCCAAATTGTGTTTTCATCAGTTCATGCTGTGTGTATATCTGTTTATAGCACAGAAAGGAGCTTGTTGAGTCTGAAGCTGAGAGCTCTGCAGACACAAGAGTGACACTGCAGGAAGGCTGCATAACTGTCCTCTCCAGACAACCTTCCTCTTCACCTGCTTCACACAGAATGATGATGTCACAGCTCTTCAGTGAGGGGAGACACGCCTCCTGGCAGGAGAGACAGTCTTCTGAGAGGAGAGATACGCCTCCTGGCAGGAGAGACTCGCCCCTGAATTTCAAATTCATTCTCACAGAATTAGCTGAATGATGCAACGAAACACTTCAAACGATAAAACCCCTTTAATTCTTGTTTGCCACAGGGATCAAATACTCATTTCTCTCTGCAAAATGCAAATTAATGTATAATTAATTTATCAATGGTGGATTTCTGGTTTTTAGTTTGGAATTCTAATCTCTCAATGCTAAAATAAGCCTACCTTTAAAATTATAGACTGTTCAAGTCTCTGTGGGAAAACTTACAACAATTATCACAGGGTGATATAATTTATTATCTTCACTATATAATATATATATATATATAATATATATATATATATATATATATATAATATATATTTAAACACTCAACCGCCCACTTTATTAGGTACACCTTCCCATCGTGCATCGGTGAACACTTACATTTCTAATCAGCCAATCCATGGCGGCAACCAGTGCATTTAGGCATGTAGACATGGTCAAACAATCTCCTGCAGTTTCAACCGAGCACCATATGGGGAATAAAGGAGATTTGGAGTGCCTTTGAACGTGGCATGGTTGTTGTGCCAGAAGAGCTGGTCTGAGTATTTCAGAAACTGCTGATCTCCTGGAATTTTCACTGCACAACCATCTCTAGGGTTTACAGAGAATGGTCCAAAAAAAAAAACATCCGTGAGCGCAGTCCTTGTGGGCGGAAATGCTTGTTTGATGCCAGAGTAAAGGAGAATGGGCAGACTGGTTCGAGCAGATAGAAAGGCAACAGGTGACTCCCAATAGACACCCGTACAAACAAGGTAGGAGAAGAGCATCTCTTGAACCACAGTACGGCCAACTTTGAGGCCAGATGGGCAACTGCACAGAATGACCACCACCGGTTCCACTCCATTCAGCTAATAACAGAAACTGAGTCTCAATTTGCCCAATGCTCATCGAAATTGGGACATAGAAGATTGGAAAAACGTTGCCTGGTCTGATATTCTCCGATTTCTGCAGCGAACAATCTATGGTAGGTCATAATTTTGCGACAAACAACATGAAAGCAAGGATCCATCCTGCCATGTATCAACGGTTCAGGCTTGGTGGTGGTGGTGTCATGGGGTTTGGGAATATTTTCATGCACTCTTTGGCCCCTTGGTACCAATTGAGCATCATTGCAACACCTTGTGGAATTCTATGCTCATGAAGAATTGAGGCCAGTTCTGAAGGCAAAAGGGGGTCCAACTCGTTACTAGCATGGTGTACATAATCAAGTGGCCGGAGAAGTATATATATATATATATATATATATATATATATATTATATATATATATATGTACAATATAAATATATATAATATATTATACATATATATTATATATATGTATATATATATTTATATAATTAAATCACATTGTCACGGGGGTCGCGGCTCCGCTGCCCCCCGCGACCATCTCCCCGCTCGCAGGGGGTCTGCGCGGAGCGGCTGCGGCGGCCCGCGACCACCCACAGTGCTCGGCGCCGCCTCTCTTACCTGGCCGCGCTCCGCTGAACGCCGCGCCTGCCTAGTCCCGGCCCGTGGTTAGCCGTCGTGGCCCGCCGCTTAAGGCGCGCTCGCAGACCCTTTCTCCTCTAAATTAAAGGGCCAGTGTCCCGAAAATTGTTATTGTCGGGCGCTGGTCCTATTTAAGGGTATCCGCCCCAGTACTTCCTGCCAGTCCGTTGTGTGTGTTTTTGTGCGTTAGAGAGTATTGTGAGGATCCCGTATTGATTACCTGTGTACCAGTCCGCTTGCTTCGATTCCTGACCTTGCCTGTTTGCCGCCTGCCCTGACGTCTGCCCTTTCTCTACTACGAACCTCTGCTGCCTGCCCAGACCTTCCTGCCTATCACCCGACTACGCCTCCGGATTACGTTTCTGTACCTCGCTGTACCCCGCCGCCATCGAAAGCAAGTCCACGTCAGGGGTAACGCCTGGTAGCCTCAACGCCACAGCAAGTCCATCCCGCTCTGCGGCGGGCTCTGGTGAAAAAACCGGGGCAACTTAGATTCCGTCCCTGGCGCGGCTTAGCTATCATCGCTTGCGTTGGTCCAGCGGATCCACTCCCTCGTTACAGGACAGACTGGCAATGGATTCCCGCCAGGGTACTCTGCCTTTATCCCGGGACATCACGAAAGCTGTCGCCCAGCAGAGTCAACGCACCGACCAGGCTTCGGCCATGATGCAGAACCTGGCGAGACTCGTCTTGCCTCCACCGCTGCCACCTCAGTCATCCTGAATCCGTTGCTCCGGCATCCATTTCTCTACCTGCTTCGGCTTCAGGACGCGATCTCTGCAGTCTAGGCCGCTCCCCTCCGACGCTACGATGGAGACCCCAAAAAGTGCCGAGGGTTCATCAGCCAGTCCCCATCCCCTCGGATGAGGGGGGCACCAATTCCCTACAGGCAAAGCCAAAGTAGCCTTTTATATTCGCCTCTTGTCTGGGAACCCTTTGGTTTGGGGTATCCCACTATGGGACGAGGGGTCCTTGACGGAGACCTCCAAACGCCCCCGGGGGGTTTCCGCACCGTCTTGAGGAACCTGGCCCGTACTTCTTCGGCGGGCCGCAGCGTGCTCCGGCTATGTAGGCGAACCACAGTCGGTCATATCGGTGCAGTTTCGCACTCTCGCTTCGGACTGGACTGGAAAAACGAAGCATTGGTGGCGACTTTTGGCAGGCCTCGGGGGGAAATCAAGGACGAGCTCCCCGCCGGGATTTACCAGCTCCCTTGGTGACCTAATCCTTTGGCCACCCGAGGGTTATTCGTTTCCCCGAAAGGCAACAGAACTCCCCCGCAAGGGGGAAAACCGTCCGTCCACGCCTCTCCCTCGTTGGCTATAGCCCCCCGGGCCCCCGCTATCCGCCGCCCCCGCGTCTTTTGGGTCCTAAGCCGCTAACGTCGCTAAGCTATGGGCTTAGGGTTTAGGCCTTGGCGACGGCACGGTGGCGGGACTAACGTATGTCGTCCCGGACCACAACGTTGATCTTCAGCGGAGCAGAGAGCCCCGCGGAGTATGGGAAAGCAAAGGTGGGGCTTGGCCGCCCGGATGGGACGGGCGGTGTGGTGTCATCCCCTGCCCGCGCGCGGCCTGGTGACGTCACACCGCAAAAGAAAAGACCGGGAGAAAACGCCCCGCGACGGGCGGGGAGCGAGGTCGGGTAAGTGTGTCTTTGTTTTATTTTTAAATTGTCTCTTTTCATGGGGGGGAAAAATTATGTAATATGTGCGGGAGGGGGGCTTTATCAACTGTTTATGTGCAGGAGGGGGCTATTTCCTGTTATATTGGGGAGGGGGGCTTTATCAACTGTTATTTGCAGGGGGGGGCTTTATCAATGTTAATGTGGGGGAGGGGCTATTTCTATGTTATATGTGAGGGGGGGGGTTTTATCTATTTTTTTATGTCAGGGGGGGGCCTATTATCTATTGTTATAGTGCGGGGAGGGGTATTATCTATTATATGTGCAGGGAGGGGGCTATTATTTTCTGTTATATGGCAGGGAAAGGGGGCTATTTCTATTGTTATATGTGCGGGGGGGTTTTTATCTATTGTTATTGTGCAGGGGGGGGGTTTTTATCTACTGTCTATATGGGGGAGGGGGGGTTTTTTATGTTATATGTGGGGGGGGGTTTATCACTGTTATATGTGCAGGGGGGGGGATTTTTCTACTGTTATTGTGATGGGGAGGGCTTTTAAACTACTGTTATATGTGCAGGGACTATTTCTATTTTTTGTGAGGGGGGGGGTATTATCTACTGTCTATGTCAGGGGGGCTATATCTACTTTTTATGTGCAGGGGGGGGGCTATTATTAATGTTATATGTGAGGGAGGGATGCTATTATCTATGTCATATGTGCAGGGAGGGGGGGTTTTATAACTGTTATATGTGCAGGGAGGGGGGGCATTATCTTTTTTATATTGCGGGGGGGGGCTATTATTATTTTTATATGTGCAGGGAGGGGGGTTTACTACTTTTTAAAAGTGCAGGGGGAGAAAAAATTCCCACTTGTGCTGTGGGGCCTATAAGCTATCTATCCTTGGGGGAAAAACCTCCCTTAAACTACGGGGGGACCCATAACCCCCCAATACCTGCTGGGGGACCCAAAACCCTCCCCATTACCTGGGGGGATCAAAAACCCTCCCATATCCCTTAGGGGACCCATAACCGCCATATACTGCTGGGGGATCATAACCTGCCCTAATACCTCAGGGGGAACCAAAACCTGCCCATATCCTGTAGGGGACCCAAAACCCCTCCCTATATCCCGGCTGGGGGACATACAAACTACAGCCTACCTATGGGGGATAATAAAGTATATAACCACCCATAGAGGATATAACTTATGGGGGACCCTTTTCCCCTTACCCGGGGGGGCAAAAATTTACTGCGGTGAAGTTAATAGTCGTAAGCCGGTTTTTAAAGGCCTCAAGACAAGCATTGATAAGATTAGCAAGTGGGACTAAATCGGTTGTTAAGCCGTTGTTAAAGGGCCCAAGTCGATTGTTAAGACCTTAGCAATCGACTCCCCGGGGGGTAGCCCCACGTTCCAGCGGTACCTCTTCCCCCCCAAAAAGGCCCCTGAAGAGGGAAATATGCAGGCGAGAGAGCCACCTGTCTCAGGGGAACGTTCTCGCGTTCTGAGCAGTTGTGCTTTTTTTTGTGGGTTCTGGCCTTTTCATTGGGGACTGTCGGTGCGGCCGGGAAATTCCGCCCTTGGGCTCGTAGGGGAAAGGGAACCCTAGGGGTCAACGGCCCTCCCCGTCAACCTGCCTACATATTGGGGCTTTTCCGACAGACCTTCAGGCCCCCACCCCTTTTTCGACTCGGATCGGCAGGGGCTTTATAAGCCACGAACTTTGGACCAGGTTCGTCTCCCAGTGACTCCGCTGCAGAAAAACCCATGTTCGCCCTCGGTCAGTGGGAATTTCCTTAAGGACCTTCCCCCTCCGTACGGCCCCCCCCTTCTTGCAAATTGGGGCCCTTCACAAGGGGCGTTGAACTATAGTCCTGCCTCGACCTCCCCGGAAATCCTTTGGGCCTCCCCCCTTTGGGTGCGGACCATACCCCCACCATGGATTGGAGCACAGGTGAAGTAGGTTGGGGTCTCTCTCGTTGCCTGTCTAACACAACTGTCTCCCCGGGAATCTGCCAAACTCCCCAGGTCTACCTTTGCCTTAGGGAAATTTTCCCTGTCTTTTGGAGAGCCCGGTGAGACTTTCCCCCCACAGGGCCCTTATGTTGTCCCCTTGACCCGCAAAACCCGGCTGTATCCTCCCCAAGGCGGGGGTTTTCCCCCTTTTCCGTCCCCGGGCTAAGGCATGTCTGAGTCTCAGGAGAACCCCCCAAGGGTTTTTCCTAATCCTCGTTCTTTTTCTTCGTGGGAAAAAAGGAAGGTCCCCCGGCCCCGCATCGCTTCGGGGCCCCGAATAAAAATTCCATAAAAAACCGTACCCTTGCCTTAATCTCCGAATTTTTGACCGCCCGCGTGGGGCGAAAATTTTCTAAAAGGGTCAGCGGGGCCCACAAATTAACCGCATTGGGGGAAGGTGACGAATGGAAAACGGCATTTAATATAGGGAAGGGGGGGGCCCTTTGATTTTTGGTTATGCCATTTGGTCTCTGCAACCCCCCGGCAGTATTTCAGAACTTTGGGTTAAAGAGATCTTTCGGGGGCCCACTCTTTGTTGTGTAATCGTCTACTTGGGCGTATTTCTCTTCTCCCCCGATTTGAGATCACGCCACCACGTCCGCAGGTCCTCGGCGACTCCCCACTCTCAGTCTTTGCCAAGCCCGAAAAAATGCCCCTTTGAACGTGCCCGTTACCCCTTTTAGGGTACATCGTCTCTGTAAGGGGGTTTGGGGGGATCCCTCCAAGCTCTCCGCGGTTTTTTGCAGTGGCCCCAACCGGTGGGGCTTCGGGGCCCTTCAACGTTTTCTGGGATTTGCGAATTATTATAGGCAAATTCACCCCCCCCTTTTTACACTGGTGGCTCCCTTGGTGGCCCTGATAGGGAAAAATGTCAAACCCCAAACCTGGCCCCCAGAGGACCAAAAAGCCTTTTAACCCGGGTCAAAGCGGCATTTGTTCGGTCCGGGCCTGTCCGTCCCAAACCCTAACTGCCGTTTATTCTGGAAATGGGTGTTGTCAGTCGGCGTGGTGCGGTCCTCCTGCAGAGATCCTCCGCTTAAGCTACATACCTGTGGTTTTTTTTTCCAAGACATTTTCTCCTGCCCAGAAAAAATTTTTCCTTGGTGATTGAAATTATGGCCATTAAGCGGGGTTTGAAGAAAGGCGTACCTATGAGGGGGCTCGCCACCCCTTTTTACATTTTCAAGGCCAAAAATCTCCATATCTTCAGTCGGCTCAACGCCCTGAATCCCCCGGGAAGCTAGGTGGTCATTTTCTTTGCCCTTTTGCTTCGCCTAATTTTCGGCTGCCGAAAAAAATCAAACTGGGTCTATCCCCTTCTCGGTAATGGGGTTTGGGCCCCCTCCCCAGCACATTGTCCCCCCCGGGGGACTCGTCAGCTGCCCCGTGGACCTCCCGCACCCACCTCCCGGAAAACGTATTGCGACCTGCCTTGGCCTTAGAATCCTGAAGTGGGGACACTCTTTTTCTATGGTGGGCACCCCCGGAGTTCATAGGTTTGCTTCAATAGTATCCCGTATTCTGGGGCCTACTCTTGTAGGGAAAGAGAGACTTTGTTCTGCCCGCACCCCCTTGCCCGTAAATAGGTTCCTCGCCTCAAACCCGCGGGCCTTCTTCAACCCCTCCTGTGCAAAAAACCCCGGACCCCTGTAGCCGTGCCTCCCGTCCCCGGGCCCTCGGCCGTGGGGCCCCCCGTAAGGCGCGCGGCGCCGGCTTCTCTAAATTTAAAGGGCCAGTGTCCCCGATAATTGGTTATTGTCGGGCGCTGGTCCTATTTAAGGTATCCGCCCCCAGTACTTCCTGCCAGTCTATGGTGTGTTTTTGGTGCGTTAGAGAGTATTGGAGTTCCGTATTGATTACCCGTGTACCAGTCCGCTTGCTTACGTTTCCTGACCTTGTCTGTTTGCCGCCTGCCCTGACCGTCTGCCCGTCTCTGACTACGAACCTCTGCTGCCTGCCCTGACCTTCTGCCTGTCCCCGACTACGCCTCCGGATTACGTTTCTGTACCTCGCTGTACCCCGGCCGCCATCGCAAGCAAGTCACGTCAGGGGTAACGACCTGGTAGCCTCACGCCACAGCAAGTCCATCCCGCTTTGCGGCGGGCTCTGGTGAAAACTGGGGGCTACTTAGATTCCGTTCCCTGGCGTGGCTTAGCTATCACCGCTTGCATTGGCCCAGCGGATCCACTCCCTCGTTACACACATTATAATATAATTATATATTATGTGTATATATATATATATATATATATATATATATATATATATATATATATATTATGTATATATATTATTATATAATGTATATGTATTATATTATGTATAAAATACATAAACTGTATATTTATAGATTTATGTTTACATACACTTTGTCTATTTATATACACATGTATATATATGTACATCTATCTTTTTGCATGTATATTTATGTACATACTTTACATGTACAGTATATGTCGGGATATATACAATTATGATATTACAATCTCAGTCATTCTTATAATATTCTCGGATCATTTAGTCCCCGAAAGAGTTAAAACGGCAAACAAATAAAAACAACATTATTTTTATGCTTCATTATTGGGAGAAAATGTGGTGCGCCATGTTGTCTGAATTAATGTTTTTTAACAATAAATTAAATATGAGTGCTGGATGCCAAGGCTGATCTGTCTGTTGGCAGTGACAGGCTTTGTGTGAGGTTGGAGCGATCTGTTCATTGCCCCACTAACCTGCCTACGTTGGCTCTGAAGGGCAGCGTTTACTGCTGATTCTGTGATTTGAATGCACAGTGTAACTCTCTGTTCTATATAATTGTGTTCATTCACCTAATAAGTCCAGGAGATGTGATAGAAAGAAATTACTGTCAGATAATTAAGCATCCACAATGCAGAGAAACTCTACCTTGGCTGAAGTGTGAAAACACATTTACACCTAATGAAACTCGGAAGGGAATGCTTCTGAATAAGTGACATATGGGAAGCCGCAAAGTGACAGAGAATGAAAAGCCCTAACCACAGAGTGTCCTCTGAGATGAAATTCAGATGTTTACTGAGTGTTTCTCCATTCCACCGATGTCACAACAGGCAGCAGGCCCTGGAAAATATGGCCGTGAAGGGGAGGATGTTTGGGAGAAATCTAGCGCCTAAATGTTATTGGTGTATCCTGGCAAAGAGACACCGGGAGACACCAAAAATAGCAGAGCATTGTAACACCTGTACCCCTGCGGTGCACATTGCAGCTGCTCTGTGACGTTATTTTTTCCCTTAAATCCTGTGCTGTGACATTTATATATTATTACTGCGCTGTGATGTCATTTGTGCATTTTATCTGCATTTGACATCATTATGGGCGACATGTATGTATCTACATATATAGATATCTGTCTGCCCCTCACCTCCTGTCTCTTCCCCCCCTCCTTTGAATTTGTAACCCCTGGGGGCAGGGACCTGTTCCTTCTGTGTGCCAATTGTATTCATCATTTCATTGTATCGTCGATTTTTTAATCTATGTAACCCCCCGAAGTACAGCCCCCGGGAAATTCAATGCCTTTAAAATAAAAAATTTTAAAAAATTTAACCCTGTTCATGTTTTAAAAATCAGGCCCCCCAATATTATGAATTTTAAATTATAGACTATTAGGGCATATCGGAAGGGCTCCTGCTGTTATATTTACCCCATTTTTTAAAGGGGTTTTTGCCACGAAGAAAAAATTGCAGGGAAAAAGTTTAAAAATTTAAATAACAAACTTTTTTCCACATTCATATTTTCAAATCTGAAACGTTTTTTTTTTTTAGTTTCTCTTTTAGTGTCCATTGCTTAACCCTCTCCAGGGTAACCAGGGCTGGAGTTTCTCGCCCTGGTCGCCTGCCAAATACGTTATCTCAAAAGTAGGGTGTTCAAACCCCGGGTGCTGTCATTCTACTCCCGTCCCCTGTTCTCCTTAGTAATTAGTCAAACAGTGCAAATAAATTAAAAAAAGACCTCAATGAGGTTTGTGCACTGATAAAGAAAAAAAAACCCACAGGTTTGGTTCCTGTAGAGATTTGAACCGAGGATCCTTGTGCCTGGAGGCAAAAGTTTTACCTCTGAGCTACATTGTAGCTACTTACAATTCTATATATAACAAGACCTTTCTTTGACTAGAGAGAGGAAAGGCCTGGTGATGTTATCCTGCTGGGTCACATGATATGCAATTCAAACAAATCACACACGCCTCCTTCTGAGCACACAGAGCTGAAGAGCTGGATGCAGGAGGTATGAAATGAGATTGTGGCAAAACCCCTTTAAGTCCCCCTGATGAACCCTTACATATCAATGAGGGGGAAACGCGTCGGGTCAAGGAGTTAGGACTAAGAAGATAAGGTCATATATCACTTGTATATTACGTACCTATATGTGTCTAACCTTTCATGAGGATACTATTTGAGGATTAAGGAGTTGACAATGATGCAGGAAATAGGATTGTAAATACTTGTGAACTTGCATGAGTAAATGGTTTGTCTCCTCCAGAGAATATTATCTTGAGGAGCTGAGATTTATGCAGGAATTATACGCAGGAATTAGGATTGAATGGATTTTTCATATTGTATATGTATAAGTGTCAATCTCCACCTGAGATTACTGGTACCACTGTCCCCTTTTGTGGATCGTGGATTTAAGGTTGAATAGCAAATATGTTTGTGTCCGAGGTTTATAGGTTTTTTATCCCTTTGGAGTCTGTGTTCATTGGTTTTTGTTGTTATACATTGGACAGTGGTTACGAATGGAATTTATATAGGGGTACTCTAGGTATTCAGTAGGGCGAGCCAGCGGAGGTGGGGCCGTCCTTTTCGGGACGATTTCCCGACCTATCATAGGGTATTGTAGGGAAAGTGTAAGGGATAGAGAATATTTATAGTAACATATTGGGGTAGTGGTGTTGCTGCTTATGGTGTGGTTTTATATAAGGTCTTGTATTTTATTGGATAGAAATAAAGGTTATATTTTAGAAAGAGGGTTTGTCTTAGATTTTGCAGTGACTTTTTGGAACCACAAACTCTTTAGGCTATATTTTTCTTCTTTTTCTGTGATTTGCAATCCAATATTAGGCACATTACGAAGCGCCCACGGCACTCTGTAATGCGCCTGAGATCGGGGGGGGGGGGGGCGTGCTGGAGGCGGGACGCACTACAACCATACGAAGCTATATATTTATAGCTTCAATACAGCAAATCCAGGCGCATTACTGCTGGAACAGGTAGAGCACTTTAAAAGTGGTTTACCTGAGCCTGAGTTGTCGTCTGGGAGCTAGAAAGCGCTAAATCTATGACCCGGGGTAAAACAGGTTCATAGATTCAGGCGCGTACTATGCTACTATTGTGCGCAAAAAATGGCGCCCAAAAATCATACGTCGCCCTATATGTTTTTTATTTCTGTGCCGTGGAGTCATAGGTATAGAGCGATCTTCTCTGTATTTTATTCCTGTGCTGTGACATCACCCTGAATATTATGCGAATATTGTTATAAATAATTTACATATTACAAATATATTGTTATACAGTATATCACATAAGTAAGTACACCCCTCACATTTTTGTAAATGTTGTATCATATTTTTTCATGGGACAAAACTGAAGATCTGACACTTTGATACAATGTAAAGCAGTCAGTGCGCAGCTTGTATAAGGGGCTGTTTACACGGCACAGGACAAATACCGGTTGGAAAACCCGACCAGTATTTGCTCTGTTTAGGGGCCGTGTACACGGCTACAGGGGGACGGCTTTTGTCTGAGGTTTGTGGATTCAAGATCATCCCCCTTCACGCCGACATGTTCATGTTCCACCTGAAAACCGGGCAGAAGAATGAACATGTTCAATGTTTTTCGGACCGCCGCCGGTGTAAAAAAACGACCGCTGCACAGATTTTCCATTGAAGTCTGTGTAAAAGGTTGATAACCGGCTTACAGACAGCTTTCAAATCCGAAAACCGTCTGTAAAACCGGGTAAAAACCCATGCAGTGGGGACAAGCCCTAACAGGGTAAATTTGGTGCCCTCAAAATAACTCAACACAGCCATCAGTGTCTAAACCGCTGGCAAAAAAGTGGGTACACCCCCTAAGTGACAACAAAAGTGAGGACACCCCTAAGTGACAACAAAAGTGAGTACACCCCTAAGGGAAAATGAACACATTGTGCCCAAAGTGTCAATATTTTGTGTGGCCCCCATTATTTTCCAGCATTGCCTTAACTCTCTTGGGCATGGAGGTCACTAGAGCTTCACAGGTTGCAGCCACTGGAATCCTCTTCCATGATGACATCACGGAGCTGGTGGATCTTAGAGACTTTACGCTCTTTAACCTTCTGTTTGAGGAGGCCCCACAGCTGCTCAGTAGGGTTTAGGTCTGGAGCCATGCTTGGGCAGTACAGTACCTTTACCCTCATTTTCCTTAGCAAGGCAGTGGTCGTCTTGGAGGTGTTTGGGGTTGTTGTTGGAATACTTCCTCTGCTTCAGTATGTCACAGTACATGTTAGCATTCATGATTCACACAAAGAACTGTAGCTCCCCACAGCTGGCAGCACTCATACAACTCCAAGCCATGACACCCCCACCACCATGCTTGACTGTAGGCAGACACACTGGTCTTTGTACTCCTCACCTCGTTGCCACCACACATGCTTGACACCATTTGAACCAAATAAGTTTATCTTGGTTTCATCAGACCATAGGACATATCTTAAGTAATCCATGTACTTAGTCTTCTTTTCTTCAGCAAACTGTTTGTAGGATTTCTTGTGCATCATCTTTAGAAGAGGCTTCCTTCTGGGACGACAGCCATGCAGACCAGTTTGATGCAGTGTGTGGTGCATGATCTGAACACTGACAGGCTGACTCCTCTACCCCTTTACCTCTGCAACAATGCTGGCAGCACTCATAAAACCATTTTGAAAAGACAATCCCACTGGTGGACCCCAAGAATCAACAGCAACAGTGGGCCCCATTAAACAACTTTACTGGTGGGCCCCAGGAATAACTCCACTGGTGGGCCCCAGGCACCCCAGTCCGACACTGCTCATAAACTTCAACTCATAACGTGCTCCTCAGAGTCCTGCTCTCATCATGCCCCATTGAGCTTATCTCTTTCCATCATTAGCCCTTGCAATAGTCGGGTCACGGTTCTGTCCCTGTTAATTATTTTTGTGGGCAATACAAATGGAGCTTTCAATGCTAGGAACAATATATTGCTGAAGAACTGTTCATTTTTCCTTCCTCTTCATAATCATTAAAAAGCTGCAATGATTAACCAGAATATGAAATCTTAATTTTAAAATATCTGTGCCAAATATGCTAATTAATTCAACCTCTAAATTATGGCCAGACAGATTATAGAAGGACATTTGTGTCTTTGAAAATCTCAGAGTAGTATCTGTTTCATTGACATTCCATTATTTTTCACACACACACACAAAAAAATAAAAAATAAATTATATATATATAATATATATATATATATATATAATATATATATATATATATATATATATTATTATATATATATTATATATTATTTATACATACAATTTAGACTGGGTTCAAATGTAGCGTTTTTGTTGCATTTTTAATGCATTTAAAAATTGCACCAAATAAGCATGCAGAAAAATGCACAGATTTCTCTAAATTACTAAAATTTGGGTTGATAAAAACGCAAGTGTTTTTCTGGTGCATGCTTTTGATGTTTTTTTAATAAATGCTTTTAAACAGCAGGCAAACAAAGCAGCGTGTTAACTGAAATGTATAGCATACCCTTTCTGATATCACCGCCAGCAGAGGAGTTTGTTCCTTTTCAGCCTCTTTGAGGGTATGTAAACTCAGGCTGGATCTGCAATAAAATCCACAGCTAAATCCACAGCAAGTGGCAGATTATGTCATGGATTTTTTCTATTTGGGTTCTGGACACTTTTTATGCCTCGTTCAGTAAGGGTATGTCCCCATGGCGTCTTGCGTCCGTGTAAAAATACGCTTTTCTGTAGCGTCTCTGGGTCCATCAGAACGGACCCAGAGACGCATCTAACAATTAGCAGTGAGTTTATCACTGCCGGCAATGATAAACACGCAGCGCTTTCACACGAGAGATCTCCGCTGTGTGTTTGCAAATTAAATAATAAACATTTTCACCATTCATCATTATTAAAAATTCTCCTCCGTTTTTGTTTTAGCTGCTCCCTTAGTGATCCATAGTGCACAGCTCATCTCCAGGGGATACGACCAGTGATGAGAGCTCCTCAGCCCTGGCCGCACATGCTCAGACATCACCTCTCCTCTAAGGCAGCTACTGTCAGTCTCTTCCCTGCTTAGTAATCACACACACTCACTGCTGAGCGAGTGTTCAACCCCAGGTGCTTTCATTCTACTCTTGTCCTCTGTACTCTTTAGTAATCACATACACTCACTGCTGAGCTAGTGTTCAACCCCAGGTGCTGTCATTCTACTCCTGTCCTCTGTACTCTTTAGTAATCACATACACTCACTGCTAAGCGAGTATTCAACCCCAAGTGCTGTCATTCTACTCCTGTCCTCTGTACTCCTTAGTAATCACATACACTCACTGCTAAGCGAGTATTCAACCCCAAGTGCTGTCACTCTACTCCTGTCCTCTCTACTCATTAGTAATCACACACACTCACTGATGATCGACTGATCAACCCCAGGTGCTGTCATTCTACTCCTGTCCTCTGTATTCTTCGCAATCACACGCACTCACTGCTGAGCGAGTGCTCTACTCCAGGTGCTGTCATTCTACTCCTGTCCTCTGCACTCTTTAGTAATCACACCCACTCACTGCTGAGCGCGTGTTCAACCCCAGGTGCTGTCATTCTACTCCTGTCCTCTGTACTCCTTAGTAATCACACACACTCACTGCTGAGCGAGTGCTCTACTCCAGGTGTTGTCATTCTACTCCTGTCCTCTGCACTCTTTAGTAATCACACCCACTCACTGCTGAGCGAGTGTTCAACCCCAGGTGCTGTCATTCTACTCCTGTCCTCTGTACTCCTTAGTAATCACACACACTCACTGCTGAGCGCGTGTTCAACCCCAGGTGCGGTCATTCTACTCCTGTTCTCTGTACTCCTTAGTAATAAGTCAAACAGTGCAAATAAATAAAAAGAAAAAAAGAAACCTCAATCAGATATGTACATCAAGAAAAATAAAAATCCACATGTTTGGACGCCTATACTGAAATGCAGAGGTGCTAACCACTCAGCTACATTGTAGCTACTCACAGCTCTTTACATAAACAGACCTTTGTTTCACTAGAATGAGCACACTGTGGGGAAAGGCATGGTGATGTCAAGCCTGCTGGGTCACATGATCTGCCTCTTTTGAGCTCATTGAAAGCTGATGCAGGATCAAGCAGGAATGAAATGCCTTTGTGGTAAAATCCCTTTAACGGTATGCCAATGGATGCCACTCAGACGGAGGCCACATACACACTATTTTGGCCTCTAAAGTGTGAATGGAGCCCTATGGACAAAGTTGATATTTATGTAATGATCAGATGCAGTATGCTCAGAACCTAATTCACACTCTGTTGACTTCTAACACAACATTTGCATTACGGATCCACATCCAGGACCCAATTTCCTCAACTTGTGCAAGAAAATCAGCAATTTTCCAGGCGTCCTCACTCATCTTGCATCAGGTGACACTTGTCTCTCGTCCTGGTCCCTGACAGGCGGCTTCAGATACGTGCGGTCCCTTATATTATGCAGTCACTATGCACAATGAAGCACTTTAGTAGATGAAAATCGATCATTGAGGTATAGGATACTGAGCATTGTCATAAAAAGCAGCGGGAACATGCAAAGCTGCCAAATGTTTCAGCAAGTGTGACAGATGCGGGGACACCTCCAGACGCGTCACGTACCCCGTCAGATACTAATTGAGCATAGCATAACGAGTGCAGCTGGGATAATTGAAAACGAAATGCTGCCAGTGTGATTGTGGACACGTCCATCCTCAGCTATCCTCTGAAGTGGACTATGCAGCTACTCCAATGAGAGCACCCAGCACACACCGAGGTGACGCCTGTGGATATTGTACCCTCCAACAGAAAGCTGCCGGTCACGAGAACAACAGGGTAACAATGACGGACAGTCATATTTACCCCTTCCTGGCAGCCGGTCATAATTTTTCGGCATTTAGGGTCTCATGTATGAAAACTACCTAGTGTTAAAACTTTTTTCATTGCTCATAGCGACCAATCAGAGCTCATACCCCTGTTTCCCCGAAAATAAGACACCCCCGAAAATAAGACCTAGTGCATTTTTAGTGATGAAATTCAGAGTTTGGCTGCTTACGCTGATGTTTGTGATGAAATCACTACAGTATATTAATACATGTCGATGTTTTGTTCAGCAATAAATATGAATTATTGTTCATAGATAAAAAAATACATCCCCTAAAAATAAATTAATATAAAACACTGTCTTATTTTCAGGGAAACAGGGTAGTAACCAATCAGAGCTCATAGTAACCAATCAGAGCCCATAGCAACCAATCAGAGCCCATAGCAACCAATCAGAGCTCATAGTAACCAATCAGATCTCATAGTAACCAATCAGATCTCATAGCAACCAATCAGAGCCCATAGCAACCAATCAGAGCCCATGGCAACCAATCAGATCTCATAGCAACCAATAAGAGCCCATAGCAACCAATCAGAGCTCATAGCAACCAATCAGAGCTCATAGTAACCAATCAGAGCCCATAGCAACCAATCAGAGCCCATAGCAACCAATCAGAGCCCATAGAAACCAATCAGAGCTCATAGTAACCAATCAGATCTCATAGAAACGAATCAGAGCACATAGCCACCAAACAGAGCTCATAGCCACTTATCAGAGCCCATAGCAACCAGCGCCCATAGCAACCAATCAGAACTCATAGCAACCAATCAGAGCTCATAGCAACCAATCAGAGCCCATAGCAACCAATCAGAGCTTATAGAAACCAATAAGAGCTCATAGCAATCAATCAAAGCCCATAGCAAACAATAAGAGCTCACAGCAACCAGAGCCCATAGCCACCAATAAGAGCCCATAGCGACCAATCAGAGCTTATAGCGCAAGTGCAACTTACTCTCCATTTTGTACCGGGACCTTTGGGGACCCGCACCGATCACATTTTGACGGCATAGCCTATTAATTTTAAAGTGTGACATTGGAACACCTTTTTTAAAGATTCCAATTTTTCACAATAAAAATTCAGTGCATTTTTTTGTGACAAGTGTGAGATAAGAACAGCTCGTTAATGAAAGTTTCAAAAAGGTTAAAAGTGAACACATTTGGATATTCTTTAAAAGGGCATATGGATAGAACTTATGGCATCTACATAGGGGGTAGGTGCGGATCACCCCCTACACACAGGTTGTGTAATCATTTACTAGGGCATCTCAAAAAATTAGAATATCACTGAAAAGATAATTAATATCAATAATTTAAGTAAAATAGAAAAACCCATATATTGTATGGACTCATTACAGTGTGAATGACAAGGTTTAGTATAATACATTTATGAGCCCTATAACAAATAAAGAGATTCTGGACGACCCCTTTCATTTTCAATGATATTCTCATTTTTTGAGATGCACTAGTAGGTGTAATATGCATTATATGTAGTGAATATATTGCGTACACAGGGGTTAACAAGCAGTTAACTGACTCAGCACTTTATTAGGGGCAAGGGGTGCCTTAAAATAGAGAAGCATGTTCAGGCCTGCAGCCAATCAGCGTGAGCAGAATGAAGGGGTTGCAGGTACATTGTTAAAAAGGAAGATCTGCCAGCACAAGGATGACTTGGTGGCAAGCCGGCTGTGGACCAAGACCAGGCTACAGAAACAGGTAAACGGAATAGAGAGAAAGTACAGTGGGAGAAGATGGACAGAACGGAGAAATATCTTGGAGAGAAAACGGTGAAGCAGTAAGCTTTTTGGGTGGTCCCAGAGATTTAAAGGGGTTTTGCCACGAAGTAAAATTGACATGGGAAGCTTACAAATTAAATAATAAACATTTTTACCATTCATCATTATTACAAATTCTGCACCGTTGCTGTCTTAGCTGCTCGCTTAGTGATCCATTGTTTACAGCTCGTCTCCAGGGAATACGACCAGGGCTGAGAGCTCCTCAGTCCTGGCTGCACAAGCTCAGATATCACCTCTCCTCTCAGGCAGCTACTGAGTGTTCAAACCCCAGGTGCTGTCATTCTACTCCGTCCTCTGTTCTCCTTATTAATTTAGTCAAACAGTACAAATAAATAAAAAAAAGAAACCTCAATGAGGTCTCTGTATTGATAAAGAGAAATAAAATCCACAGGTTTGGTTCCTGCAGGGATTTGAACCTAGGACCCTTGTGCCTGGAGGAAAAAGTTTTACCTCTGAGCTACATTGTAACTACTCACAACTCTTTACATAAATAGACCTTTCTTTGACTACAGAGAGGACAGGCCTGGTTATGTCATCCTGCTGGGTCACATGATATGCAATTCAAACAAATCACACGCCCCCTTCTGAGCACACAGAGGTATGAAATGAGATTGTGGAAAAACCCCTTTAAGGAGAGCAAGTAGTCCTTTTGCGTGACCACTATCTTCAACAGAACAAGTAGCCCTTGTGTGGGATCCCTGCTCTGGGGCTGAGGCCACTGAAGTGCAGAGGATTGAGAGTGAAGTAGGACTGTCCGGAATGTCTCATGAGAGCTTAGGAAGAGCTGACAACCTTAAGGCTTAAAAGGGTTTACTTCCTATAATTTCTAGATCTCAAAATGTAGAGAAAGGTAAAAGAAGACTATTATTTTGCTTTGTTGAGGAGATAATAGAGATTTAATCTCTTCTGAGCGCACAACTTAGTTTCTCTCCTTCTCTCTCTTATCTGATTAGCTGGAAGCTGCTGTCAGTCCATGGTGAGTCACCTCCTGCTGTGTGTAATCTCTGGGAACTGAGCTTTGTTTCTTTAAGATCAGGACAAGTTTTCACTCCTTAGCACTCTGTAGTCTTGTGTACTACAAATTTTACAAATTTCGCTGTAACAGACTCCGCTAGAAATACAGAGCTGATATGCTAATCTCTGCTATTGACCTGCCCACAGCCTATCCAGGAAGTATGAGTCTGAAACTGCCCATGGCTTTTGTAAAACTGCATGGTGAGAAAACCCCATTAAAGGGGTTGCCTCACTACATGAATTCATCTTACCTCAGACCCATTTTCTCGGTTTCATTTTTGAATTCAGTGTTTACTGGCTTCTACTGGCCTGCAGTGAAAAGCTGCCAAGGACACCAGGCCTGTAGCTATAGCAACCAGTGCTGGGAGCCTATCAGGAGAGATGGAACAGGTCTGTAGCTATAGCAACCAGCGCTGACATCCTTTTGGAAGAGATAGAACAGGTCTGTAGCTATAGCTACCTGGGGAGCTGATGCAGCCCATACAAGAGGGGAGATCTAGGAATAGGTAGGACACTGGTAATGGACACATATTGCAAAGTGACTTGTTTTTGCAAGATCTTTAACATGAAAAGCAGCGATCCTTGTAGTGAGACAACCCCTTTAAGTAATGATACAGAGGCTGGAGTTCAGAGGGATAGGCTGATGGGTTAAAGTGTGAGGAATTGCCATGAGAGCAATTGTCACTTGTGAAGAATACTGTGCATATGAAAAAAAGTGTCTATCTGTCAAGTGTAACCTACACATTTGGTGCTGTAAAATCTGCAAGATCCAAGCTGAGAAGTCTCTGTGGTTGATTTCCTGTGCCGGTGGACTACACCTCCCAGCACTCCCACAATGGTAGGCCTAACTTCCACACATGCCCACTACACCACACCACCCGACAGCACTTTACCTATAGACACTGCGTTATCATGCTAAATTGTGCTCTTTCCATGCACATACAATGATCCAGTAAGACATGTGGTATCTCATTCCTATGTCGACCTCTACGGTAACTTATTTTCACATTTTTCTTCGTGCCCTCTTACTGTCCGACAGGATGCACCTTGCACTTTGATATAATTGTGTTTTGTCTACTACATTTTTTATGCATTTTTTTATTCAAATTATATCCTACTCCCCAAACTAACACTTCCTGAGGACAAATTCACACATCAACACCCGCTCTCTAATTATAGGAGATTGTTATGCGTCTTTTACTCACTAGGATAGGTTACAATAAAATGGAGATAATTTAGCTACTATCTGTGCAAAAGCAATTAAAATCTCTCACCTTGTTGAAGTGTGTGAGATTATCTGTGGCCAAAATGGCAGTAAATCCACAGCTTTCTCTACTGGAGGAAACAGCCAGATCTTCTGTGTCTTTAATTTGAAGCTTCTAGGGAGACAGATAGGATCAAAACAGGAACAACGCTACACGCGATGGGTGAGTCGTCATTGAAACGACGGCAGCTTCATCTAAAATAGAAATTATTTGCAGAATTTCAGCAAAATAAAAATTGTTAAAAGGAAAAAAAAAAAATGACTACCCTGTTTCCCCGAAAATAAGGCATCCCCCGAAAATAAGACATAGGGCATTTTTTTATGCAATTCAGAGTTTGACCGCTTATGCGGATGTTTGTGATGAAATCACTACAAGATATTAATACAGGTTGATTTTTTGTTCAACAATAAATGTGAATTCTTGTTCATGGAAAAATAAGACATCCCGTAAAAATAAGTCTTAGCTCGTCTTTAAGAGCAAAAATTAAAATAAGACACTGTCTTATTTTCAGGGAACAGGGGTATGTTAGTCAGTAAACTAGATGTATGATGAGAGTGCTCCGGATGGCATATACTCCATGACATTGAAACTGCAATGCCGAGAAGGAAAATTCCTGGCATTATGGAAATCACAGGATGGGTAGACATGTTAATGATATGCAAACGATACAAAAATGGAAACCAAATATTCAAAACATCTTGATATATTCAGTATGGAGCATGAGCAGAGAGATCCCGGTACTTCCTCACCTCGGCCGCTACCAGTGAGGATACAAGTGGTGTCTGAGAAACGTTCTGCCGCGCTCAATGCTCTTGGGTAAATCATCAGGATCGGCTGCTGGCGGCTCCGGTGCAATCACCGACCAATGACGTCCCAGATGTGCTGGATGGGAGACGAGTCAGGGGATGCTGCAGCCATGGTAGCTCTTTTAGGCCACATAGGAGGCTCATAGTAGCATAAGGAATGTGGGGCCCTGTGTTGCCCCATATTCTCCCGGAGAAGTGTCCCAGATTGTCCAATAATGGCTAGATCTCAACAAGACAATTATTTTGCTTTGTTGAGGAGATAATAGAGATTTAATCTCTTCTGAGTGCACACAAGTTTCTCTTGGTTACCAACCATCTCTCCTCTCTCTTATCTGATTAGCTGGAAGCTGCTGTCAGTCCCTGGTGAGTCACTCCCTGCTGTGTGTAATCTCTGGAGAAGAAAAAAACAAAAACGAGACAGCGCTCCCTAGCGCAATATTGCGACTTTTGAATAAGAAACACTAGTACTTATTTTAAGCACTAACCTTCTAGTGTTGTGCAAAGGAAGGCACAACACTTTTTTTAAGCATCCAAATATTTGGAACCGAAGAATCACAGTCGTCCGCAGCCGTCTGTCCGTTTTGCTCCGTACGCCCGGTGCACGGGGTCAGGGTAGTAGCGATCCAAAAGGTGTGAAGATTTTCTCCAGTTTGCCCAGAAAAAAAACTCCTTTAAATGGATTGTAATGACAGCGCTGAACGTCTTTTTAGTTGAAGATTTATTACAAGTAGCAATTGGAATACGCGTTTCGTGTGTAGACCACACTTCCTCAGTCCCATAGATGTCTTTGTAATCTCTGGAGAAGTGTCCCAGGAGAAGTGTCCCAGATTGTCCTGGGACACTTTAGAGAAATGGCTGTACCATTGGTTCCAAGACCAAATTAATGTAACGCTGAGCCATAAGTGTCCCTGAACTGAAGGCTATAGGGGTCCGGCTACCGTACATTATGCCACCCCACACCATAATCCGGGGAGTAGGACCGGTGTGATGGTCCCTTGTGAAGATATCTTCATGGTGTTGCCCATGCGGTCCCAATCTCTGGCTATCATAGAGTAAGAAGAATGAATGTGTTCTAAGTTTTCGGAATACCGAAAAATAACGTCCGGCGGAAACTCAGTTCAGTAAGGACTGTTGAACGGAATGTCTATTAAAGTCTATGGGGGAGCGTTGCATGTCTGTTTTCAGATGGTTTCTGAAAAACAGACCAAAATACCATCCCGATGGGACAAGCCCTTAAGACCCAGCAACTTATGCAATTATCAATCCCCAGTGATCAAATGGGGCTTGCTGTAGATAGGTCAGCAAGCCTATCTACAGTGAAGAAAATAATCATTTGATCCCTTGCTGATTGTATAAGTTTGTCTACTGACAAAGACATGAACAGTCTATAATTTTAAGGGTAGGTTAATTTTAACATTGAGAGATAGAATATCCAAAATAAAATCCAGAAAATCACATTGTATAAATGATATAAATGTATTTGCATTTTGCAGTGAGAAATAAGTATTTGATTCCTCTGGCAAACAAGACTTAATACTTGGTGACAAAATCCTTGTTGGCAAGCACAGCAGTCAGACTTTTTTTGTAGTTGTTGATGAGGTTTGCGCACATGTCAGGAGGAATTTTGGTCCACTCCTCTTTGCAGATCTTCTCTAAATCATTAAGATTTAAGAAGTTTTCTATGGATTTCAGGTCTGGAGACTGGCTAGGCCACTCCATGACGTTAATGTGCTTCTTTTGGAGCCACTTGGCTGTATGTTTTGGGTCATTGTCTTGCTGGAAGACCCTGGCGCGGTCCATTTTTAATGTCCTGGCGGAGGGAAGGAGGTTGTCACTCAGGATTTTACGGTCCATGGCTCCATCCATTCTCCCATTGATGCAGTGAAATAGCCCTGCGCCCTTAGCAGAGAAACACCCCCAAAACATCATGTTTCCCCCTCCATGCTTGACAGTGGGGACGGTGTTCTTTGGGTCATAGGCAGCATTTCTCTTCCTCCAAACACAGCGAGTTGAGTTAATGCCAAAGAGCTCAATTTTTGTCTCATCCGACCCCAGCACCTTCTCCCAATCACTCACAGAATCATCCAGGTGTTCATTGGCAAACTTCAGACAGGCCTGCACATGCGTCTTCTTGAGCAGGGGGGGACCTTGTGGGCACTGCAGGATTTTAAAGCATTACAGCGCAATTGAGTCAGTGGACAGGAGTCTTTTTATAAAGGTGACTATTTAAGACAGCTGC
Organism: Phyllomedusa bahiana; assembly: GCA_025379985.1. Taxonomy (NCBI): domain Eukaryota; kingdom Metazoa; phylum Chordata; class Amphibia; order Anura; family Hylidae; genus Phyllomedusa; species Phyllomedusa bahiana. Next base: position 48,845 of record JAODAL010018950.1, on the reverse strand, counting down.
CTTTAATACAGGTAACGAGTAACGAGTTACCCATTTTCACTTAGGGATGTACTAACTTTTGTTGCCAGCAGTTTACACATTGATGTCTGTGTTGAGTTATTTTGAGGGCACCAAATTAACACTGTTAAGCTATGTTCACACGGGTTAAATTGGCCGCGTATTTTGCCGCGTATTTCTCGGTGTACTGCGCTCAAATACGAGCGCCCCAGTCATTACGGTAATCCACAGTTGTCATAGAGAGCTATGGATTATGCCTCCTCTCCCCGCTCTAACAATACGATGCACGGGGAGATAAGTGACAAGTCAATAACTAGCGGTGAATACGCGCTGCTAGTAATGAATGCCTATGGGGCCGGCGGGAGTATGATATTTTATCTGTATTCTGCAGGTCAGTGTGATACAGGTGATACCGAATGTGAAGAGTTTTTATGTTTTAATTTATTTAAAAATCCTATTTTTAAATCTGTGCTGCCGTCCCATTTTCTGCAACCAATAGCTTGCTTTTTTGTTTTTTTTTAGTCTATGGATCGAAGTAAGAACTCATTTTTTGTGGGCTGAAGTGTAGTTTTTACTGCTTGTTCCAGCGGCACCATCACTTCCGGTGGTCGCGGACGATGACGTCAGGTTCATTGTTTACATGACCATGAATGTACCGGGATTGGCAGTGACCCTGGAGCAAGCGGGTTCATAAGGAACATTTTAGGCAACATATATGAACCTGGCACTGATTCGTCAGTTCTACCTGTTTTTAATAGTTTACGATCCGACAGTCTGCTTTATACATGTGTCCCATTCTATGCCAAAAGTAATCTCAACCAAGCCACTTTGAAACTGGTATGGATTTGTACGTCAGTTCTGCGCCAAACTTTGGCACATTTTTGGTGCATTGTATGACTCTGGTGCGACACGCCCCCGCATTACAGTAACATTCAATAGTGTTGGGCCTGGCACAGATTGCTCCACGTTTTGGTGTACGACGGTTCCAACATCTGTAGAACAAGGAAAGACAGCGCTGAATCTGCCTTAGAATTAGCGTCCAATCCGGCAGTAATCTGACTTCCATTCCACCCTATGAATATTAGGCTATGTTCACACGGGGTAATTTCACCGCATATTTGCGCTCTAACATGCGCGCCGAAATTACGGTTATCCATAGTTCTCATAGAGAATATATGTATCAATAAGAAAGGTAGAAATAAGATAAAGAAAGGATAGCAGGATATTTTAATGAGCCAATATACTGATGCTGGATCGCAGAAAAAGCCAACAACTTGTTATAACCTTCAAAAATTGGGCCTTATTTACCAAATCTAATAGCAAGACTGTCCTTGTTGCCCATAGCAACCAATTAGAGCCCATAGCAACTAATCAGAGCTCATACTAATCAAAGCCCATAGCAACCAATTAGCGCTCATAGCAAACAAATAAGCTCATAGCGACCAATCAGAACCCATAGCAACCAATCAGCTCATAACCACCAATCAGAGCCCATAGCAACCAATCAGAATTCATAGCAACCAATCAGAGCTTATAGAAACCAATCAGAGCTCATAGCAACCAATCAGAGCTCAAAGCAACCAATCAGAGCTCATAGCAACCAATCAGAGCCCATAGCCACCAATCAGAGCTCATGGCAAGCAATCAGAGTTCTGAACTCTGATCGGTTGCTATGAGCTCTGATTGGTTAATATAAACACTGATTGGTTGCTATGGGCTCCGATCCGTTGCTATCAGCTCTGATTGGTGGTTATGGGCTTTAATTGGTTGCTATGAGCTCTAACTGGTTGCTATGGACTCTGATTGGTTGCTATGGGCTCTGGTTGCTATGAGTATAATTGGTTGCTATGGACTCTTTTTGGTTGCTATGGGCTCTGATCGGTTGCCACAAACTCTGATTGGTTGCTGTGAGCTCTGATTGGTTGCAATGGGCTCTGGTCGGTTGCTATGTTCTTGCACCTGGCGGGGCCCCTCAACCTCTGGGCCCTAAGGCACGAGCTATGGTTATAGTTATGACCCTGCCTCAGTAGTGATGAGCAGGCCGCCCATTCAAGGTCAGCTAAGGTGACATCACAGGGCGGCCATGGTAAATGGTAAAAAATGAGAAAATGACAATTTCCAGAAAAACGTTTAATGCTTTCTGTGTGCAGAGGGCATGATCATAATTGTAAGAGAGTCTCCATTTAATGAAGTATCCAGAAGCTTTCAGCCCTAATAAAAGCATTTTATTAACCCGTTCATGATGCAGCCATTTTTGGCAACAGAATTGGAATTTGTTTTCAATCTAGCCTTCCAAGAGTCATAACTTTTTTATTTTTCTTACATGAGGGCTGTTTTTTGTGGGATTAGTTGTATTTTTTAATGGCACAATTTAATGTACCATATAATGTATAAGAACCCCTCCCCTTAAAAAAAGCAATTGCGCCATTGGTACCACTGTAAAAAAATGTTACTCTTTTAATTCATTTAGTCATATACATAAAAGCCCTAGTTTTTATGTATATACAGTGTTTAATCCCTTCCAAACATTTGCTGTATAGGCATAATACAAGACCCACTGTTATATTTTGCTCTGTAATACAATACTATTGCAAAACAGTGTACAAGCGATTGTGCCCCTATTGGTCAAGTATCATCGCCCCCCCACCACCCCATTATCCTGTGACGACACTGCAGGATGCCATGTTAATCAGAGAGCCATAGTTGTATCCCTTTCTGCAAAATATTTGTATATAGTGTAGAAGCTCTCAAGTACCCTAATGGGATTACAGATACAAGTAAAAAAATAAGAAACTTTTATATGAAAAAATTTTTTAGCTCAGAATTCCCCCTTTGCCATTTTACAAAATGAAAACTTTAACATAATTGGTGTTGCAACACCCGTAAAAGTCAAATCTATTAAAATATAACATTATTTATCCCATACAATGAAAACCTCAAAGTGTCAAGGACTGTCGGGGACACACGTAGAGACACACATCAGTGAGGCGCTGACACTGGTCCCAGCCTCTGTCCCTGCCTTTTGGGAAACCTGACTCCTTACTTGGTCGGCGCCAACCAGAAGACTGAGAGCTACTCTGAGCCAAGTGAGACACAAGACGCGGACGAACAAACACAAAACAAACAGGGGAAGTCAGACAGGCCAGGTCAGCAACGAACGGGCAGCGCAGTACAAAAACATGAGACAAAAGGATAACCAGGAACCAGGCAAGAGTCAGAGAGCACAGAAAGTCAAATGAGAGTACAGACGACCTATAGGGAAAGAGAACCATATAGCAGGCAAGGAGGACAGGAAGGTGAGGCTATAAATAGGGAAGGGGAGGAAGGAGAGCAGAAGTGATAGGAAGAAGGAACTGTCAATCACCAAGAGAAGAAGTTAACCCCAATAGTGCCGGAAGGTTACTGGCCACGGGCGGTGGCCAGAAATCAATTAGCTTGCAGAGTTTGCAAACAGCGTTCACATTTGAATAAATGTAGACTCCGAAGCCGCAGTTACGGTCGCAGCGGCCGTGGCCGGCGACCAGAGCCAGATGCAGAAGGCCTGCCTGACGCAAACGTGACACAAAGAAAGAAAAAAATTCAACGGCACTTGGCATCCCCAAAAAAAGGAATAAAAAGAGAGAAAAAAAATTGGCACACATTCCGTCCCCGACTTTCAACGTTCCGACTCACATTCTAGTTCCAAACGGAGACGTATTTGGCGTGACTCCGCCCCATAATAACAGCACAAGACTTCCTCTGCCCACTGCGTCTTCTGGCCGGCACAGCTAACCAGCTCTTTATTACCTTCCTCCAGCCTTGTGCTTCAGGCCAGCACAACAGCTCTTCCTCACGCCGCTCTGGTCATGCGCTGTCAGCCTCAGCCCAGCAGGTCTGTTCTTACTGCCGCCTGTCCCTCCCCACTCCTCCTCGCCTCTGATGTAAAATACAGTACTATGCTGTATCATTTGTAGTTGTAGAACCACAAATGCCAGCATGCCACACCACACATGTACTAATTGTGTAGTTACTGATAGTACAAGTGTTTAACAGGTGCTGCAGTGGCCCTTGTAGTTCCATGTTCCACAGCAGCCAGTAGTTGTGAAACTACATGTGCCAGCATGCCACTGCAGCACATGAGAGACAGAAAATGAGGTGAAATCTTTTAAAGAGGGGCACAGCCAGCAAAACAAATGTAAAAGGAGTGTTGACCCTTTCCTGCACTAATAATAAATGTACCTGTTCCGACTTACATACAAATTCAACTTAAGAATTAACCTACAGTCCCTATTCCATTCGTAACCTGGGGACTACCTGTATACAGCACAAAATAAAAACGTTACTTCAGCCTGCAAAAAACAAGCCCTCACTCGAGTCCATAGATGGAGATATAAAAAAAAGTTATTGGTCAGAGTATATGGCATTGCATTGTAAATTTAAAAAGAAAAAAAAGTTTTTGTTTTTTTTTAAATAGTAAGACATAAAGCTCTGAACATCTGGTGGAGTATGAACTCCTTACAAAAACAACCGCCTACAAAAATGGCACATTCCACCCCACAAATAATTTTTTTTTGTTTCTCCAGTACAATAAATGGTACAGTCTATGGTACCATAAAAATACAGATAACTGCCAGTAGGAATCTGGCAAGAAAAGTCGTGTTTGGTATCAGAACATAGCTGGGGCCCAGGCGGGGTCCAACGGTACCTGAGCTGCCTTTCTGTAGGGAGAAGTTATGACCCACCTTAGTTTATGAGGGTCAAAAATTCTGTCGAGAGGGGAGGGGTGCATCAAACCATATCAGGGGCTTGAGTTTGTGTGACCTGCTAGGGTTAAAAGTGTGTACCTTGCAGTAGCTTGCAGGTGTCTTTTGATGGGGTTTATGTCCTGCTAAAATTTAGGAAGGAACCAGGAACTCATTTGCATCACATGTAAGACCTAATACCAGGTAACTGACTTGTATCTTGTTTGTTTTATACTGTTTGTAACCACATACCTGAATTTGCATGTCTGACAATTATATATCTCTGTATTCCCTGTGTATGTATTGCATTGTCTAGTGTGCCTTTATGGCAATTAAATATTCAGATTTAATCTTGGGCTGCTTCGTGTTCTCAGTCTTGTGTTATACGCTACCAGGGATGGTTTCTGACCCAATGTAATCCCATTAATGGACCAGGCTCATATCTAACAAAGAACCTGTAGCAGTCTACCAGGCTGGCAGAGTTCTTTTTCCCTGGTGCTAGCTGAGCCATCTTAACAGAATTATGGGCACCTGGGCATAGCACTGGAGTGGGTCCTGCCAAATACATGACATAACACTTGGCCATGCCTCAAGCCCCCCCCCGCCCAAGCACACCTATATTATCACGCCACTTATGTCCGGATACCAGCAGCCTGCAGCCTACATGACTATTTGGCAGGGCAGGGAGCCTTTGCCTTCCTTCTCCACCATGGTTTTGCACATCATAAAAACACACAAACAGTTAAACAAGCAAAGCCAAGCACGGGATCCAGGGTATGTTTCTTGTATTCCTGGGATATACATAGACCACTTGGGGCCCCTATACTTGTGGGGCCCCCGGGCAACTGCCTAGTGTGCCCAATGGAGAAGATGGCCCTGGGTGCTAGGGAAAAGGGGTCTCTCAGATGGACAGGGTTGTGGGCCAGTGTTGTGCCATACCGGTGGTCTATCCTCTCTTACTCCCCGTGCTTCTCTGTGCCCGCATGGACAGGGGATATCTATGAAATGGTTTCCAGATGACCTTACATACCCCTAGAGGGTGCAGATCGTCACATATTTGGTCACTTGTCAGGCCGCAGCTATGGGATCCAGACATGTCAGGCAACAAACAGAGGCTGTTCGTGACATGCAGAGGCAGGGCCGTCTGATCCATTGGGCACACTATGCAGTTGCCAGGTGGCCTCACAATCATAGGGGCACCAGGCGTTTGGAGGTGTTTTCTAGGAGTCCGGGTCACATGCACTTGATACCCGGGTAGGTGTTGTTAATTTGATTGTTTTCATATCTTTAGGATGTGCAAACCATTACAGAGACAGAGTTTGGGAAAGCCAGGGCATTTTGGGCCCAGTTCTGGGCAGTTCTTGGAGCATGGCTTAAAGGAGTTTTCTCACTAGGCTGTTTCACTGTGTCACAAGCGATTTTACTCTCACTCTGTGGTTCTATAGTAGTGATTAGCATTTCTAGCATCTCGGTAACTAGCTAAGCCTTTACACTAAGCCCATGTTCACACAGCTTATTTCGCAACGGATTTGCAGCCGTATTTACGGCCGCAAATCCGTTGCGAAATCAGTTACAAACAAGTAACTGGCCGTTTTACATTGATTTTAATGGGAAATAACGTGTCGTCGTTTAGACGACACTTATTTCCGTTCCGGCCGCAATAACAATGTGCATGTCAATTATTTCCGGACGGATTTACCAACTACAATGAATGGGGATGGCACTTATTTGAAACTGATTTGCAACTGATTTCGGAACGTATTTACGTCAGAAATCCGACGTGAATCAGTTCTGAAATCAGCCGTGTGAACATAGCCTAACATGCGCAGGAGATGTTATCTCTTCAGTAAACACAAGGGACAGAAAACAATGGCTTATCTGTGATCTTGTTAGAGATAATTAGTTTGCTCTGTCCTTCCATGGGGTGACATTACTCCCTGCTTGAAGCTCTATGCTCTAATCAGATAACTGAGTTATGGTCAGAAAACTATAGAAACCTGTGTACACTCAGAGGACATAAAATGTATCTTATCTCATGATTAAACTTTAATTTATTGACCAATGTATATTAACTCTCATGTTGAAAGTTAATCTTTGTAGTGAGAAAACCCATTTAACCCCTTAACGACCTCCCGCCGACTTTTGACTTTGGCTGGTGCGGGTCGTTCGTCTACAGCGACGTCTTTTGGTGTCGCTGCAGACATCGGGGTTTGTGTCGCCCGGGCGCCACAGCAGCGCTGGGATCGGGGCTGTACTTCACAGCCCTGATCCCAGAGAATTTCCTGCAAGCTCCGGGGAGTGGGGGAACCTCCCCACCCTAGTGTTTTAACCCTTTGATTGACGCGGTTTGTCACCGCAGCGCAATCAAAGGGTTTCCCTGCTCTGTCGGGTGATTGGAACACCCGGTGACCCGACAGAGCCTGAGGAATGGCTGCACAGTCAGCACTGGGGACCTAGAGTGGCCCCAGGACTGTCTGTGTAATAAGCCAGTGACCAGGACAGACTGTGTGTTGCCCTGATCACTGCGTGTGTCAGACTGACACAGATTATAATGTATTAGCATATATGAATATGCTAATACATTACTAAGTGTAAAAAAAAAAAATATGTAAAACACCTCTCTTCATGGGATTTAAAAAAAAAGTAAAAAACATAAAAAGTATAAAAAAAGAATAAAAAAATAAATAATAAAATAAAAATAAATATTTAACAAAAAATTATTGTGCATATATTACACACACAAAAAAAACCCTACACATATAATGTATCCACATGACCATAATAACCTGTAGAATTAATCTAACAAGTTATTAAGTGTGAAATGTGAATGGTGTAAAAATAAATGTAAAAAAACAAAAAAAAAAAAAATTCTGCAATTATTTATAAGTGAACTTAAACTATTCCCCCATAAAGTACAACTTGTCTTGAATAAAACGAGGCCACATACAACTGCGTCATTGAAAAATGTTCTGGTCATTAACTACTTTTCAGGCTTTCAGCTTAAAGGGGTGTTATCATTTGAACTGTTTGTGCTCTTCAGCTAATTCTCTGAGATTGAATTTGAAATCCAGGGGCGTGTCTCTCCTCTCAGCAGGCGTGTATATCCTCCCAGGGGCCTGTCTCTCCTCTCAGCAGGCGTGTATATCCTCCCAGGAGGCATGTCTCCCCTCCCAGGAGGTGTGTCTCTCCTCACTGAAGACCTGTGACATCATCATTTTGTATGAAGCAGAAGGTCGTCTGAATATAACAGCTCTGTAGCCTCCTGCATGCTTATGTCTGCAGCCTTCAGGCTCCACAAGCTCCCTGCTGTGCAATATGCAGTTATACACACATCCTGAACTGATGAGACATGTGAGGAATGTACACTGCCCCCATCCTCCCTTCTGTTACCAGACAGCAGACTGCATGACTGTGCTATATGCAGTTATACACACAGCCTGAACTGTTGAGACATGTGAAGAGTGTACACTGCCCACCCCCCCTCCTCCCTTTCTGTTACCAGACAGCAGTCTGTCTTACTGTGGTATATGGAGCAATGCACACTGCAAACCAATTACAAAAGTGCTTATTTTTACTGTCCCCATAATCTGAGACATGATCTTTGTAGCGATAAAACCCCTCTAAGGGGTTAAATATCTCATATTATGTTGACACCAATGCTTATTATGGTATGAGCCATCATCATTACATGCAATAGTGTCCTACAGGAGAGCAACAAATTCAAGTGCTTGACCTCATAAGGACATCATAAGAGCTGACATCACTATAACAATAACACTCACCCTATGACATCACAATGACATTGGGACGTTAAAGGGACCCTCCTATGTCATAACCCCTCCCCCCCCACCACCACCAGATTATGGAACATAGAAGAGGACATCAGTCTCATCAGTTCTGTGACTAAGACTAGCCATTATGATTTCATCAAATACTGGAGCAAGACATATATCACTTAAAGGGAATCTTTCACCAATTTATTTTTTTTACTTATTGAATCAAGCCTCTGATCCATATGCTTTTCCTCTCAGTCGTTTTTATTTCCTGATTGTAGATTTCCCTATTCGGTCGTCTATATATGATTGTGGGGAAGACATTCTTGCTTGCACTGTTTTAACAGAAGTCTGAGAGATACTTTACAGCAGCTTCATGCCCATAGGATTCTTAAGACAGATTCTGTCCCATAGACTTGTATAGGAGAGTTTTCACTGTGAAGGGAGGGGAGAGGGGGAGCTGTGACATCTCCTCTTGTGACTGGTTGATCCTGTGTTATCTGTACACAATGGTGTCTCCTTTCAGCTTGACCCTGCTTTTACTGATAATGAGCAGACAACTGAGAATCTCTCTAAACAGAACAGGAAGTGTCAGACGATTATTAGGCTTAGTGGCCAAAGTGAAAACTGCAGGACTTAGGAATTATTAAAAAAAATATTGAAAGTGATCTGGAAAATTAAAAAAAACACAACCAAAAATTCCTAAAAAATGTGTTTAACATAAAAATGTGAGTTAAACAATAAGTCATTTTTTGAGGACACATTCCATTTAAAACTATTAAAATCTAATTGTTGTACAATGGTTTTCATGTATAACCTATATAACAAATATAGGAACATGACTCTTAGAACAGAAAAGTAGACATTTCATGCTCATGATTTTAAATAATAGAATTAACGTCTCGTACGCGTTTAAGATCTGTGCTCCAACGCGGTAAAAAACTTGTGTGTGAACTTAGTGAACAGAAGAAAACAATGCAAATATCTGTCTTCAGCACGTCCTAGTTCACTAAGGATGAAGACGTGAATGACGGCAAGCATTCGGCTTTCGGTCGTCCATTGCACTTTGCTACTGGACTTGACTCAATCAAGGGAGGTCCCAAAGGATTGTCACCACTACTGGCTCCTCATGCTCTACTATGAACCTCCAGCCAAACACGAAATGTTACATAGTTCCAGAAGCCACATCTGTGGTAAATATATACAGCCAATTCACATTATTATGACCACTCCCAACTTCCCACGCCGGCAGCGAGTAGCTTATGAAGGAAGTTCCATGTGGTGCGCTGCCTTAGTGGGTATATAAGGTGTGTGATAGGTTGTCTGCACACATATCATTCTGAAGTCACGGGAAAAAGGAGCGCCTTAAACAGAGTTGAATAAAAGAATGATTATTGGTTTTCGAGCTTGGGTTGGTGGTGTTTGAGACTACACCGTTTATGACCTGTTGTTGGCTGCTGTGGTGGAAGTACTGTGAGTGGAAAAATGACACCATTGTGAATAAGCCACCATAAGGGTGAACATCAGCTATAAATGTGTGCGAGGGCAAAGGTCGAGCTACACGGGAACAGCTCACCACCAAAATGACCCAAGGGGAGACCAGACCTGTGTCTAACAGAACAGCGAACCCTAGTGCTTATGGGGCCCAGGAGCAGACAGATGTCACTGCTCTGCTAACCCTACTGTGCATGGAGCCTGGAGCAGACGGATGTCACTGCACCTCTGCTAACCCTACTGTGTATGGGGCACTGGAGGAGACGGATGTCACTGCACCTTTGCTATCCCTACTGTGTATGCGGCCCTGGAGCAGACAGATGTCACTGCACCTCTGCTAACCCTACTGTGTATGGGGCCCCGGAGCAGACGAGGATGTCACTGCACCTCTGCAAACCATACTGTGCTATGGGCACTGGAGCAGACGGATGTCACTGCACCTCTGCTATCCCTACTGTGTATGCGGCCCTGGAGCAGACAGATGTCACTGCACCTCTGCTAACCCTACTGTGTATGGGGCCCCCGGAGCAGACGGATGTCACTGCACCTCTGCTAACCATACTGTGTATGGGGCCCTGGGGGAGGCGGATGTCACTGCACCTTTGCTATCCTACTGTGTATGCGGCCCTGGAGCAGCGATGTCACTGCACCTCTGCTAACCCTACTGTGTATGGGGCCCGGAGCAGACGGATGTCACTGCACCTCTGCTAACCCTACTGTTATGGAGGCCTGGAGCAGACAGATGTCACTGCACCTCTGCTAACCTACTGTGTAGGGGCCCCTGGCCCCAGACGAGTATCAAACATCTGCACCTCTGCGAACCCTACTGTGTATGGAGCCTGGAGCAGACGGATGTCACTGCACCTCTGCTAACCCTACTGTGTATGGAGCCTGTAGCAGACGGATGTCACTGCACCTCTGCTCTGCTAACCCTACTGTGTATGGAGCACTGGAGCAGACGGATGTCACTGCACCTCTGTATAACCTACTGTGTATGGGGACCACGGAGAGTAGACGCGTTGTCTACTATCCCCTCCCCTCTGCTAACCCTACTGTGTATGGAGCCCCGGAGCAGACGGATGTCACTGCACCTCTGCTAACCTATTGTGGTCATGGGATGCTCCTGGAGAGGACCGGATGTCACTGCACCTCTTGCTAACCTACTGTGTATGGGCCCCGTAGCAGACGGATGTTACTGCACCTCTGCTAACCCTACTGTTTATGGGCCCGGAGCAGACGGATGTCATGCACCTCTGCTAACCCTACTGTGTATGGGGCCCCGGAGCAGACGCATGTTCACTGCACCTCTGCTAAAACCCTACGAGGGTATGTGCCCCAGAGCAGACGGATGTTACTGCACCTCTGCTAACCCTACTGTGTATGGGGCACTGGAGTAGATGGATGTTACTGCACCTCTACTAACAAAATGCAAACAAACCAGAGGTAATTAACAGTACAGAGTACAAAGTACCCCTGTACAGATACATAGTAAATCAAATATTTCCAAAACAAAGGGTCATGTATCTAAAACTTAACTTTTAATATTACATATAAAATGGAGGAAAAGTATCATAACAAACATGATAGGAGAAGGACAAAGACAACCCACAAAAACCCTGAATACACAACTAACTGGCCAATACTGGACAGATGAAGGGGTTAACAATCACAAAAGGGAACGAATAAATACCTAACCTATACCCTACAAAGCCTAATAAACCCTAAGCCTACACACAGGGTAAGCGCCCCAATAAGGGCGGCCCTGTCAGGAACCTCGCCCTTGATCAAACTTACCCAAACTAAACAGGATTTCAATGTCCTTTCGGCATTTCATCAGGGGACTGATATAGGAACTGTGTACCAATAACAACGGGGGTCCCAAATGTCATTGAAGGACTCACCAAAACAAAAGGGAACACCGGCTAAATCTCAATTTTGGAAAACCGATGTATCCAGAAAGATAGAGCAAGAAGTTAACTCCCAATTATCCAGATGTTTCTATTAACGGAGCCCATAGCAACCAATCAGAGCCCCTAGAAACCAATCAGATCTCATAGCAACCAATCAGAGCTCATAGTTATGAGCTCTGTTTGGTTGCTATGGGATCCGTTTGGTTGCTAAGAGCTTTGATTGGTTGCTATGGGCTCTGATTGGTCGCTATGAGCTCTGATTGGTTGCTATGAGCTCTGATTGGTTGCTATGGCCTCTGATTGGTTGCTATGGGCTCTGGTTTCTATGAGATCTGATTGCTTTCTATGAGATCTGAATGGTTGCTATGAGATATGATTGGTCGCTATGAGGTCTGATTGGTTGCTATGGGCTTTTATTGGTCGCTATGAGATCTGATTGGTTGCCATGGGCTTTGATTGGTTGCTATGGGCTGTGATTGGTCGCTATGGGCTCTGATTGGTTACTATGAGCTCTGATTGGTTTCTAGGGGCTCTGATTGGTTACTATTAGCTGTGATTGGTTGCTATGGGCTCTGATTGGTCGCTATAGGCTCTGATCGGTTACTATGGGTTGTGATTGGTCGCTATGGGCTATGATTGGTCACTATGAGCTCTGATTGGTCGCTATGGGCTTGGGCTATGGATTGATCGGTTACTATGGGCTCTGATTGGTCGCTATGGGCTTGGGCTATGATTGGTCACTATGAGCTCTGATTGGTTACTATGAGCTCTGATTGGTTTCTATGGGCTTTGATTGGTTGTGATGAGCTCTGATTGGTTGTTATGGAAAACAAGGACAGTCTTGCTGCTGGACAGGCCCTATGTTTTCCTTATTGTTTACAATGGCTCCACAGTGGTATACAGCAGGATACAGGTCTCACAATATCCCGGAGGACACTGACAATAGAGCCACGAATGGGGCCTAATGTGTTCTACCAAAAAAAAGAAAAGCAAACACCATAAGGACTGCGCACATACAAAGCCCATTAAAACATTTACTAATACAGTAATGTATGCATCGCCCACAATGAAAACAATCAAAAGCTGCTGTCCAGCCACCATGAGCTATATAAGACTAAGGCATCTATGGAATTTTCTGGAACAATATATGAACCTCATATCACTCTTAGGATCACAGATCCAATTTTTTAATTAAATGGAAAAATGGAGAAAACCAAAGATAGTAAACCATCAGGTATTTGTCATGAAAAATAAGTATTAGCAATACTTATATGTGAAACCTGTGTTGGCAATGCTAGATTTATTAACACTCTTGTGGAATGTACATTATGTTTTTATGGTGTGAGGACCACTGGGATATCTGCAATACCTATGCTTACAACTAGCTCTGAACTTCTGTCTATGGTCCAAGTTTTATACAGGCAGTCCCGGACTTACAACGTTCCGACTTACACCTGTTCCCTAGTTACAAACGGAGACTTATGGGGCATGCTGGCACTTGTAGTTCCATGTTCCACAGCAGATAGAAGCTGTGGAACTACAAGTTCCAGCATGTCACAGCAGCACACGAGGTGAAAATGAGGTGAAATTTTCTTAACAGGGGCAAAACAGATGTAAAAACCCTTCCTTGCACTATCCGAAAGTTAAAAAAAAAACAAAAACTTTTGTGCTGGAGTTACATTTAATAACTATAACTGTTCCGATTTACATACAAATTCAACTTAAGCACAAAACTACAGTCCCTATCCCATTCGTAACCCAGGGACTGCCTGTATATAGGTTGGGATAACTGTATGCAGTAGCATGCTGATAACATCATATTTTCATGATTGTAGGGTTTTTGAATGCCAATAACTGGTTAGCTAGCCTGCTTTTTGTACATATTAGGTAATTGTATTTCTTGAGTATATTTAGGGACTTTTAGGGTGTCTGGTAGAATTAGGTTCCTTTCTGGGGCCGCCCTTTTTGGAGCGATCGCCCTGTTAAGGTAGTTTAGTTTTTTGATTTAGGGTAAGTGTTCGTTTTATCTAAGAAGAAATAAGGAAAACATACAGCTCACCGCAAATGTTCCACCCCTGGAAGCAGCACGGAAGGATCAGAAGCAGTCCCAAGAAACTTCCAAATGAACAAACGGCTTCAGCTTGAATCCAGGCTAGGAAGGGTTAAAATAACCAAACGTTATTTCCAATACATTTCCTATAAAAACGTATGAAGCGTATAAAGGGTAGCAGTAATGAACCGCTAACGCGTTTCGGAGGGATCTCCTTAATCATAGCATAACAGAACAAAAAATCACCGCAATATATACAAGCACATCCGGTCACATGATCGGCAAGAAAGGAATTAACCCCTACATTCCGAACAGGTGACCGCATTATTAAAAGCACAAATATTTAAAAACATTAATATGAATAGCTCAATACTGATACATGCCTCTTATTTAATCCTTGTGGAAAATGAGTAGCTAATTGATATATCCACTGTTTAATAATTTTTTTATCTAAGTTAAGTTTTAGGGAATCATTTCATTTGTCTGTGACTTTTTTCATATCACTAATAACCAATCACAAATTGATAAATATGTAAAAAAAAAAATGGTGTGCAAAAAAGACAACATCAAGCAATGCGATGAAGCCATATACTGATCTAATAAATCTATACATAAAAAACATAATTTACATGGTCAGGCTACATGTGTCCCCACATTTTTTTAAATATATAAAAAAAAAAAATACCTGTTGGTTTCCTATCGTTTTCCGGGGGTTTCAGCGCTGTAGTTCATACTGTGAACCAGATTATGGATTTTTCCGCCATGGATTTGATATCCACCATGTGGAATAAAGAAGAGGACGTGTCGTTTCTTGGCCAGAGAGTTAAAGGGGTTGTCTCATCTTACTGTTTCATAGAGTCAGCAGCATTCTTTCATTCATGAATCCTGTCACTTCCTGGTCCTGCTATGGGTAATTAGCATATGAGCTCCTGTATTCAGACTTCTGCTAATTACTAGATTAGATACACAATCTCCTGCTCAGAGGTCCAGAGAAGCTTCAGAGCTAAAGTAAACAGTAGTAGTTAGTGTACAGTCATATGAAAAAGTTTGGGCACCCCTATTAATCTTAATCATTTTTAGTTCTAAATATTTGGGTGTTTACAACAGCCATTTTAATTTGATATATCTAATAACTGATGGACACAGTAATATTTCCGGATTGAAATGAGGTTTATTGTACTAACACAAAATGTGCAATATTAGTTATTAGATATATCAAATTGAAATGGCTGTTGCAAACACCCAAATATTTAGAACTAAAAATGATTTAGATTAATAGGGGTGCCCAAACTTTTTCATATGACTGTATTTTGTCTGAAAGATCAGATAACACACAAGCTCTCAGTTCTGTGTCCTGACCTGTATGATAAGACAAACAGCAGGGGAGAACAAGCAAACAGGTCGGTCACTAGAGAAACCTGAAAGCCCTCAGAAGGTGATAAAATCATTTGTATCTCCTCAATAAAAAAAAATTAACAAAGCAATATATTTGGAAAACGTCTTCATTTAGTGTTCCTTACATGTTAAAGCTAATCTTTGTAGTGAGACTCTGTGTTGGGCAAACAAGATATGGATGAGCTCCACTGAAAACCCCTGCTACAAAATGCAAATCTGTAACAAAAATCAGAGGGTATCACCTTGGATTTCTATTACTGATTATTATGCCTAGGATTTTTCCAAATGAAAATCATTATAAAGTATTGTAAATCAACCATCGTAAAGTGTTATGTAAGGGTCTAGGGAAATATACTAGGGAAATATACTCTAATCAGAATAGCAATGTGGCGTGTTGACCCTAAACAACCAGCTAAAATCTGCAACACGCATATCACTGCTATTGGGTAACTAGTATTTGTCCCTGATGAATTCCCGGCCAATTGAGGGAAGGTAAACTGTGATTTCGGGGAGTGCGGGGTTGTAAGTAAAAGCAGGGTTGAGAATAAAATACTCTTATCACATCAACAATATACTCGAGGCTAGGCAGCCTAGCGTTCCAGGTCGGGGCCCGCTCCCTTATCGGGACGATGACCCCACACTGCTGTGTCAGGAAGAATACATTATCTGAGGCAAATAACCAGCGGAGAGTGTTATTCGTCTCCTGTTGTCTATTTCTATAACTTAGTGTATTGCCTGTTGGTGGATGTAACAATATTACTGTATTTGTTTTGTGATTGATAGTTTTTAAATTATCACCTATTTTAATACAACTAATTAAAGGTCGTGTATTTATAGCTTGGGGGGACATTTTTAAATTTGTCCAGTGAATTACTTTAGCTTTATCTTTGATAATAGTGAGTGGATGGACCTGAGTTTGGGGAAACCTAAATACGCTCCCCTTTTAAAAATCCCTATATACAACATTTTTAATTAACAAATTGGTCAAGTCTATTGACATATCGTACTTTAAATGGAAGCTTTTATGAAAACATTGATGGCATATTGATAGAAAATGCCTTCGATGTCAGGTAGGTTCAGGTCCCATCTCCAGAATGGCGCCCCTGAAAACTCCTCACCCCCACGTTCTGAGAGAGAAGTGGCTGCACTTACACGTCACTCTCCATTCATTTTAAAGTGAGTTCTGAGTACAGCCAAGCAATTATATTTGGCTGTATTTGGAAATAGAATAGAAAGTGGCTACGCATGAGCAGTCACTTGTCGATTCAGGACCAGGCGTTCCGGTGACCCATTCTGGAGATAGGTGTGGATTCCAGAGATGGGACTTGCACTTATCTGACATTCATGGCATTTAATATCGATATGCCATCAATCTCTGTGATATTAAAACCCGTTTAATAAGGTGAATTTATAATTTTTTACTTGAAATATGTATATGGGGCACTATGGATCCAGACCAGACTTGGCATTTGATGCAATACTGGCCCGCACAAGGACGTCGGTTTCATCACGTCAATATAAAAATAAAAGCTTTGACATGACCGCGAAGGGCTAACATTGTATGAACGGGGCTGCGCCAGAAATCTGGCGTCTTCACAGCCCGATATGAGGCGCCTCCCTGTTCATACATTTTCCAATCCTCCCGCACGTCACTCCGGAGGAGGTGGACGCCAATCACATGCGCCTGTGGCCGCCTCAGTTAATGCACCTCGCCGATCTATGCGAGGCCGCTGGGCGCAACAAGACCATAGCGAAGCTACATCTTTATAGCTTCGCTACAAAGCATTTCTGAGGGCGCATTACAGTTGGAAACAGGTAGACACTTTCAAAGTGGTATAATGAGTCCGAACTTTCGTCATGCAAGCGCTGGAATGGCCCTGATTTATGACCGCTGGTAGAGAGGCGTTCAGTAAATGATTCCCTGCATCTATTTTCTTTTTATACTCCCTTAACTTATCAATTTAAACTCAAATAAAACATTCATTAACACACTTACAACATAAAACAACAAACCAATATAATTACCTTTACCATTTTTATAATTAAAAATCCACCCCACCATATTCCTATATCATCATATATCCCAACAACAATTTTCCCCATAATCTCAATCAAATTTTCACCAATTATAATAAAATTTTTCCCATATTCTAATCAAATTTTCACCCTCATTCTAATCAACAATTTTACTCCTATTCTTCAAACAATTTTCACTACCTATTATCAAATAATTTCCTTCCAGTTTATCTCCTTATATTTCATCATATTATACCATATACAATTTTCCTCCTATTTCTATCAACAATATTACTCCCTATTTCTATGAAACTATTGTATCTCATCTAATCAAATTTACCCCTATCTATCAACAAGATTTTCCAGTTTATCATCTAGATGTCTATCTCCATAGTTATCTTCATTTGCCTTGTCTCCATATTATCTTATTACTTGGACCACAGTTGAGCTGTTCTTGTGGGGTTCTACCCCTCCTCGCCAGCTAGGAGCTGATTCTTTGTGGCATCGCCGTGGAGCTGCACTCTTGCGGGCTAGCACAGCTGGAGTCGATTCTTGGGCCACAGTGGAGTTGATCTTGTGGCCCTCGCCAGTGGAGTGATTCTTCGTGGCTCGCAGTGCGAGCTGCATTCTTGCGGGCTCCGCCCATGATGGAGCTGACTGCTTGACCCACAGTGAGACTTCGCATTTTTGAGCCCACCAGTGGAGTTGACTCCTGGAGCCACCAGTGAAGTTGATTCTTGGAGCCCATCGGTGGAGTTAATTCTTGGTGTCCACTCTATATCTAGTGTACATGTCTCTTGTTTTCTGCATTTCACCTGGAAAAACCAGCCCCAGACATGCCAAACATCAGGCCCTCTATGCCTAAGGCCCCACCATGGGTTTCCCTCTGCTCACCTGTATGCCATCCAAGCCCAGTGATTCCTACCCTATTTCTATTCAAAAGAATCCCCCCCCCCCCCCCCCCCCCCCACCCTCCCCCGTAACCTTCAGACCGCTGCTGTGTGTTATACGGCATTGTGTCTCAGCTGCTGCACACTTTCTTAAGGTGCTTTCACACGGGGCGGTTTTGTTGCGTTTTTTCCCCAGAAATGCACAGTATTAATTGCTGTGTATTTGTGCAAAAAAAGTACCAGAATAAAAAAACGCAACAAAAACGCCCCGTGTGAAAGCACCTTTAGGTGAGCCATTTCTATAATATCAATCGAACTTGCAGATAGCGGAAGACATTTCTATTCAAAAGAGCTTTTGACCCATGAATTACAATAAATAACATACCCTGCAATAAAGTATTAAGAATAGTAGAGTTCGGTGACCTGTATAATGCACTTAATCCGCACTGCTTTTATGCAGTCATGTATATCTCCTGATCTCTGTTCTTTATATGATCGACTACTGTAGGGCGTTACATCATACTATGTATTAGGTGTATTAAAGGAAATTCTTGAATTATAAAATCATCCAACAATAATGGAAAATTATCTAAAATAATCTTTCTTCCTCAGTACTTTGGTTATTTCAAGTTGCAAAGGTACAAATGTTCCTGATGAATAAGTCTGTGATTGCAGTGATTATGAGCAACAGTATGGAGGCCTCGGGTGACATAAAGATTTTCTTTAGTGCTTCTTATTGATTTTAATGATCAAGTGCCTGCTGCAGCCCACAGGATTATGGGCAAAATTAAAACAGTAGCACAAAAACGTCTTATATATGGATGTTGCAACTGAATGTGCCTGGACTCACCCAGCTGGAGATGCTTCTTGGGGACCACAGTTGGAGTTGATTCTTGGGGCCCACCAGTGAAGAAGGATTCTTGGCGCGCCCCACACACAGTGAGAGGCATTCTTGCGGGGCCACAGTGGAGTTGATTCTTCGGAGGCCCACCAGTGGAGCAGCGATTTCTTGGGGGCCCACCAGTGGAGATGATCTTCGCGTCCCTCCAAGTGGAGTTAGAATTCTTTGGTCGGCCCACAATCAGTGGAGTTGATTATTGGGGACCCACAGTGGAAGAGGATTCTTGGGGCCACAGTGGAGTTGATTATTTGGGGCCCACAGTGCAGAGAGAGATTCTTTGGGCCTCACCAGTGGAGTTGATTCTTGGCGGACCTCAGTGCGAGTTGTATTTGGGGTAACCCACAGTGGAGCTTGATCTTGGGGGCCACCAGTGAGTTGATACTCCTATGGCGCGCCCACCAGTGGAATTGATTCGTTGGGGCCCACTGTGGAGTTGATTCTTGGGGCACACCAGCCTGGAGTTGATTCTTGGAGCCCCACCAGTGGGAGGTGATTTCTTAGGGAACTACCAGTTGAGTTCGATTTCTTGGGGCACACCAGTGGAGGTGATTCTGGGCCCCTCAGCTGCGAGCTGATTTTGAGGGGGATGTATATTCTTGGAGCCCAGTGAAGTTAATTCTTGGGCTCACCAGTGGAGTTGAATTCTTGGGGCCCAGATGGGAGATGGATTTTGCGAGCCACACCAGTGGAGTTGATTCTTGGGACCCGACCAGGTGGAGATAATTGATTTTGCCAGCCCACTAGGGGAGTTGATTCTTGGGGCGCCCACAGTGGAGATATCAGTTCTTGGCCCGGCGCATCAGTGAGTTGCATCTTGGGGCCTCACTATTGCCGAGTTCATTCTTGGGGCACACAGTGGGAGTCAACTCTTGGAACCCTTAGTGGAATATAGATTATTTTTTAATTATATGGGCACAGTGCGCAGTTTATTCTTGGGCCCCCCCGTCCCCCCCCCCCCCCCCCGACCTCTCTCATTCTCTCCCCCGCCGTACACTGTGGAGTTGATTAACAGGGTCCCTTCCGGTTCATGGTGGAATATGGCACCCATTTTGGAGTTCGATTCTTGCGGGCCCACCTAGCCTGAAGTGGAATATGGCGACCCATTTATGGAGTTGATTCTGTGGGGCCCAACCTGTGAGAGTGAATATTGGCGCCCATTCCGTATAGAGCATTGATTCGGTTGGGGCACCAGGTGAAGTGGAATATTGGCACCCATTTATGGAGTTGATTCTTGGGGCCCACCAGTGAAGTGGAATATTGGCGCCCATTTATGGAGTTGATTCTTGGGGCCCACCAGTGAAGTGGAATATTGGCGCCCATTTATAGAGCTTGGATTTTGGGGCCACCAAGTTAAGTGGAATTATTGTCAGCCCAATTCTGGTCGGGTGTGTTGATTTCTGCGGGCCCACAGTGGAGTTGATTCTTGGGAGGCCACACAGTGCAAGTCGGAATACTTGGCTGCCCGTTTATGGAAGCGGCTGATTCTGGGACACCACCAGTGAAGAAGAGAATTACTTGCCGCCCTATTTATGGAGTTGATTCTTAACGCGGCGGCCACCATGGAAGTCGCGAATTTTGGACGCCATTTATGGAAGTTGCAATTACATTTTGTGACGGTCTCACCAGTAGAGCTTGATTTTGGGCACCCACCCTACAGTTACTCGCCACATACTAGCACATGGACTTAACGCACTTGCCTTTAAGCTGTTCCACTTCTCTTTCTTTGCAATTCTCCTTGAAAACCAGCACCAGGCCCTCCATATCCAGAGGCCCACCATGCCTATGAGCCGGAGATGGGGTTTTCCCTATGGTTCTCTCGAACCTGTTCGAATTCCTGATGTATTTTTTTACTTTCAAGCTTGGTATTCGGCCTGTGCTTAGGTGTCCCGCCTGCCTGCCTTGACCTTTGGCTTGTCTGTGACCACAAATAAACTCTGCCTACCTCGATCACTAGACCTACTTCCTACTCTGATACTATTCCTAGATATCAGCTGTCAGCGTGGGTTACTACCTTGGGGTAGCCATCTGGGAGTGAAGAGAATATGCAAAACTGATCCAGCACGGTAATTCAATTTTTGTATTAAAAAATACAAAAGTAAAAAATAAATAAAAAAAAAAAATTTATTGTGGAAGGTGCCCTCACAATAAAACCATCATTCAGCCAATCAGGCAGTGCAAGAGCGTGTTTGCGTACCGTTTTTGTCCAACTGCAAGCAGGATCGCACCCCACCAGAGTTTTAAAGGGCTAGAGGCTGTCTGACCCTGCAGTACTATTCGGCGACACAAGAATTGACAGGACAATTCTCTGAACGGATCCAAAAGACGCATCAGAAAGTTACATGTAAACACGGATTGGTGATCACTTGTCTGAACGCCGATGTGTGTTTTACATTGTAACTAGATGCGTGTTTGGGTCCGTTTATGGTCCGAAATACAGATCCAAACATCTAAAAACGTGTCCAAAAACATATTGAACACGGACCAATGTCGAACAAACCCCCCCCCCCCAACCCTGTACTCATAGCCAATCTGAGGACGATGAAGTTTAGATCTCTGTACTAGCGGTAATAAGGGTGAAGCCAGGGAAGAACTCAGTATCTCCTTGTGCGTGTTCCCAGTATTCCAGCCTCCCCATCTCCAGAGAGTTGTTACACTATGTTTTCCCCACGATAGATGAGGTCTCAAACATCTCTCATGTGCCCACACTCAGTAAATACCTTCTCCCAAAGTAGGGCACATCATCAATCAGATGCTATACATTGCAGTTTATTGAGTGTGCATCACTTCAGCTCTGATGCATGCTCAGCACGCATACACTCAATTCCCCCCAGTGTGTAGCAATCATTAGAGTTTTCCTTATACCTGCACCTAAAAACCCATTATCCTTTAGAAACTCTAGACGAAATGCAAGGGCACGTGCTGGGTACAAGAAACAAGCATCAGCGATCACAGAAAGTAACAGCGATCACAGATATTACCCTTCCCCCCATCCTGCCCAGAAAATATTTACGCAGTCTATTCCATTATCTTCCTATTGCCCACGTGGTTTAATCATCTTGATCGGTCTTCTGTCATTCACTATCCTCTTCTCTGACAAGAGATCCCTGCACACGTTTAGGTGGCCCATACCACACAATGCGGGAGTAAGACTACAGGGCGAGGTGCAAGCAGGTAGCAGTCGCTACCGGGGCCCCAAGCAGCCTGAGGGGATGCCAAAAGCCTCACACGCACCCCCACATAACGAAGCATACCAGCATGTAATTGCGTGCGATGGGTAATGAGGACTGAGCCCTCCATTTCACTTTACGCACCAGGGCCCAAGAGCTTGAAGTCTACGCCTCTGCATACACATTAGCGGATATGTCTCAACCACGGCGCATTGGATTTTATTCCCTGCACCCTTTCCTTTTCATTCCGGTCCCCTCTTCCTTTACAAATTTTTCTCTTTTGCGATCATTTTAGGATCCAAATAACTGACATTTCAAAAGACGTAAATCGCATCCAACACGCAGGGTCGCGTGTTTGGGCCTGCCATGCTTTCGGACTGCAGAAGGATCTGCCCACCCTATAGTTTTAATATAGGGCTCTGCTGCCATCTATCGGCATCAAGAACTGACGTGACCATCCTTTGATGGATCGAAAGAAGCATCAGTAAAGACGCAAGTAAAACACATCAGCGCCACCACATTGTTCTGGAACGCCGATTCATGTTTTTCATTGAAAGCAATGGAAATCCAATGCCACATTGTTTAGATGCTTGGTTGTTTCGGCGTACTGTTTAGGGTCCGAAACACTGATCCAAACACGCATCTGATCCAACATGGAGTCAACACGCCGTGTCAACATTAGATGAATGCAGGTTGATTGCGGCGTTTGACGTACAAGAGTGTAATAAATATCGCCCAATGGCAGATGTCTTTTTTTAGTTAACATAAAACCACTTTTTTCTTTTTTTTTTATTTTTTTTGTTGGTTTTTTTGACCATAGGGCGACGAAAAAAAGTGCCCGCACATCCGCTTGAATTTCAGTGTGGACTGACACAGAAATAACGCTAGCAAAAATACAACCTCAATTCCAAAAAGTTGGCGACACTAACAAATGTGAATAAAAACTCGATGCAATGGTAGTGGAAGGTGCCAACATTAATTAATATATTCAGAATATGTGATACACAAATCACAGATCAAAAGTTTAAACTGAGATGATATTTATCATTTTAAGTGTTAAAAAATATGCATGTTCAAATGTTCAATGGCGTCAACAAATCCCAAAAATGTTGAGCACCAGTGCCCGGTTTTTACCACTGTGTGCCTCCCCATTCTTCTTTACAACAGTCAACAGATGTCTGGGGAAAGAGGAGACAGCTTTCTCAGTTAAGAATATAAGGAATGCTCTCCCATTCTAATCTAATCAAGGCACTCTGAACTGTTCATAATCTTGGCTCTTCATTTGTTGCACCTTCCTCTTTATGAATGCGCCAATACTGTTCTCCTATATAGGTGAAAGCTCAGGACTGCAGGCGCGCCATTTCAGTACCAGCGATCTTCTCCTACGTAGCCCTGATTGTTGAGATTGCTGCAGATGTGCGATTCTCGCGCATTATCTTGTGAAAAATGCGAGGGTCTTCCCTGAAAGAGCTGTCGTCTAGATGGGTACAGCCATGAATGTTGTCTTCTAGAACCTGACCTAGCTCTCTGCATTAATGACGTGCCTTTCCCAGACATGCAAGCTCGCCCTGACCACATAGCACTCATTCGCCACCCCATACCATCAGTGATGCAGCGGTCCTTTCCTTTGGGGGGGTTTTTTCCTCCTTTTTTCCACTCCCCCCTGTGCTGGAGCGTCTGATAACAACTTAGTGGCTTGTCGCTTGTCTCTCTGGTCCGGAGAGGACATGAGCGTCCCACTGCTTCCATAAAGAACTTCAAATCGCAGAGAACTCATCTGACCACCAGCACAACAGTTTTTCCATTTTGCCACACTCATTTGTAAATGGCCCCTGGCCCAGTGCAAACGGCTGAGCTTGTGGAGCTATGCTTAGAAAAAATGGCCTCTCCTCTATTAAGCATCTGTAGAGTTTCAGCTGGCCTAGCCGGACGGAATGGCCCAGGTGGATTGTGGTCACTGACAATGCCTTTCTGAAGGTTTCCTGAGCCCACTCTGTGATTTACTCTGTTTGAGGTGCAGGGACGTTTAAGGGCCCTGGGAGATCATCCCCCAATCCAGTAGAGTTTTACAGGCCCTTGACCCCCCTACGCACGGCGATTGTTCCGATTCTCTAGATCTCTTTGGATGATGTTATGTTTCGGTTGATGAGGATAACTTTAAAGTTCTTTGCCCTATTTGACGCTGCGGTGACACACATAACCTGTATTGCCTGACTATCTTTCTGCGCGACAATGTGGGAAATTGGCTGATCCTCTTACTTATCTTGGCATTCAGAGCAGACATGAGCTCTCGAAGGAGCTCTTTTTATACCCAATCATGCTGTCAAATTCACCTGCCAAATTAGTATGATTGGTTTCACAGCTGTTGTTATATGCCTCAGGTCATTTTTCCAGCACACTTATAGCACCCCCTAATGTGTACCCACACTTTTTTGCGGCATTTGTAGACACTGTGATAATTTTGAATCAACATTTTTTCCTTTCAAATGTTACATTCACTCAGATTAACTTTTGATCGAGTATCTATGTTCTTCCATTCTGAATAAAATATTAGAAGTTGCGACCCCTTCCTACATCAATTGCATTCCGCCTTTTCTATTCACAATTCTGTTTAGGTGCTCCACCTTTTTTAGGAAATTGAGGTTGTAGCTTAGGAAATAAGCTAACAAATGTTTAGCCAATAGCTTACTTCGAAGCTTATTTGCGCCAAAGTGCGCTCTGCAAATATGCTAAAAATATTGTTCAAGTGCAGCACTCCTTAAATGCTGTGCAAAATTATCGCCCTCGTTCAGATGACAACGATTTTACACTCGTATTTCTCAGCACGTACTGCACCCCCGTGAAAAGAAGCGACCTGTCACATATTTCAGGCGCTTACACGCCGCAAAATTTAAGTGTATGCTTGCACGCACATACTTTCAAAGCGCAAATGACAGGCGCTTGCGGCGCACCATGAAGACACCTTCGTGCAACATGACGCTAAGAAATAGCTTTCCATCATATAGACAGTGTTATAATCCCTCAACTTTATTAAGTTGTTGTTTATTATCAAGCTAAGCAAAATCGTAACAGCTATAATAACACAAGGAGAAAAATTAGAATCCATCAGTAATTGGTGTGACCGCTCTTTGCATACAAAAGCAGCATTAGGGTGATATCACACAGTGCGTTTTTGATGTGTTTTTTTATGCACAGAAAGGCCCACATGTGAATTTATGCCTTGCTACATTGCCTGCGCACAAAAAAACTTGGCAAAATCGCCAATTTTACCGGGATCTTTTGCTTGCAATTCTTTGTGAGCAGATGTACAGCATTAATTGCTGTACCTTCCTGTACAAAAAGCGTATCAAAAATGCACCAAAAATGCACTGTGTGAAAGCAGCCTTAGTTCCTCTGGATAGACTTGCACAAGGTCAGAGATTTTCCGTAAGGATTGGCCCCTGCGTTCACATGTTGTGTTTTTATTGCGTATTTAAATAGCATCCCCCAAATCATGCTTTTTTAATTATCCCACATTTTACCTGTGCTCCAAATTCAAAGGTTTTCTCACCACAATGATTAGGTTGTAACCCCTTTCTGACAGTCGGTCATAATAATATGACTCCAAGTTTTTTTCCTCCTCGTCTTCCAAGAGCTATAACTTTTTTCCTTTTTCCATCGAGATAGACATATGAGGGCTTTCAGTTTGTGGGACAAGAGGCGTACTCTTTATAATGGACGTAGGCTAATTGTTAATGTTTCATAACATAGAATGGCTGCCCTGGCGAATACCCCCAAAAATTCTGGGTGCGGTTAAAATGTGAAAAAAAAACCTTACTTGACAATGTTTTCACAGATTTTGTTTCCACGACATTCACTCCTTGGTATAAAGGATGTGTTATTTGTATTCTGCCAGGCTCTGATAGGATTTCTTGAGCAATTCCACCAAGATGTTTATAGGACTTTGGATTATAGGTATGATCCAAACATTTTCTGTAATAAATTTGCACGCAGCGCCATTTTCTGCGACCTTTAGCATTTTTTGTACTCCCCCCTATGGACCTGAGTGAGGGTTCATTTTTTGCGGATGAAATTAAATTTTGTATTTGCCGTACCATTATGGCGGAAAGACTTTTTTGATCACTTTTTATTCTAATATTCAGGAGATTTGAAATTATCAAAATTAAAACGCAATTTTGACGTTTGGATTTTTTTCCCCTTCTACGGTGTTCATCGTACAGAGATAATCGATGTTTATATATTTAAATAGACTCGGACTTTTCGGACACGGTCAATAGCCAATTATGTGTAACTCTTATCATTAGATTATTTGGTAAAATGCAAGAAGAGAGATGCATTGAACTTTTAATTATTTGTGTTTTTCCTTTAAGTGCTCATGTATCACCACGCGTCGTAATTTCTGCGCACATCTTCGCGTCTGTATTGCCGCTCATAATACGGGTGAAGATACGCCGCCGAAATTTACTGGTAATCCTTCCTCCCCCCCCCCCCCCCCCCCACCCTAGCTCTCATAGAGAACTATCGGAATTTACGCCTCCTCTCCCCGAGCCGTAAAATACATCGCTGATTGTACACGCTGGGCCGGAGTAAGTGACATTGTCAATTACTCACTGGCGATACGCGGTGAGAGTAACTCAATGTCAGATTGGGGTGGGCGGGCTTGCCTCCACCCATGGCACGGGGAGTACGGCTGTATATAACGCACAAGCTCAACGAAAGACACGATGTACTGCGGCGCGCGCGCCGGCCCATTCACATTGATTTTCTCGCCGAATGAACTACGCGCGTTATAAAAGCATCGGCCTTAGTGAGAAATTGACATGTCACTTATCTCCCGCCCGCATACAATGCTGATCGTACATGTACGAACGAAAGAGAGGCAGGCGGTCGAATCTATAGTTCTCTATGAGAGCTATGGAATACCGTAATTATGAGGTGCATTTCCCCGCGTATTAAGCACAGTACACTGCGAAATACACTCCAAATTACGCCGTGTAAACACATACCCTAATCCCACTACATAGAACCTTACTAGCACTGGGACGTATGAGTGCATCCTGTGTCGGTAAGGGATTAACTTTTTAGCATTAGGGCATTTTCACACAGTGTTTGCGAAATACATATTTAACAATGTTCCCATTTGTTTTAATTGATTCCAATGTAAAATACGTATCGTCGTTTAGATGTATTGCGTTTTACGGATCCATATGAAGAAGTAACGTCACTCTTGATCCGTTTTATGCATTTAAAAGCCAATAGAAACTATAGGGTGCGTTTTTGCAATCCAGAAAACATATCCACAAGGTGTGGTACGGATTTTGGATACGTTTTATGCAATACGTTTTACATATTTTAAAAACGTATTCCACACAGCGTGTGCACATACCCTTAGGAGGCGTTTTTGGATCCGTTTTGGATCTGAAAATCGCATCCAAAAACACAGCGTCGATCGGATCCAAAACGGATCCAACACGTATCTAACATGCAGCTGCGTGTTTGGATGTGTGTTGGATGCAGCAGGATCGCATCCTATAGTTTATTATAGGGCTTCTGCTGCGTCTTTCGGACCAAGAATTGACATGTCAGTTCTTGTAATGGATCCGAAAGACGCAATGAAACGCATCAGATCACTCGTCTGAACGTCGATACGTGTTTTACATTGCGAGCAGCGTAAATCACATTGCTATTGGGTCCAACAGACCGATACAAACACGCATCTAATAACTTGTATTCCCATGGACTCAACATGCATTGTGCATATACCCTTACATCGCACAGGACAAATACTGGTCGGTTAAACCGATATTTGTACTGTATTCGTGCCGTACAGGGGGGCGGCTTTTCTCTGCGGTTTGCGGATCAAGCCCTCCCCCTTTCACATAGACATATTCATATTCCGCCTGAAAACCGGTCGGAAGAATGAACATGTTCTATGGGACTTTCGTACCGCCGGGCGGAAAATCCGTGCACTGGGGACCGCTGCACGGATTTTCCATTAAAGTCTGTGTAAAAAGTTTGTCAACCGGTTTGCAGCCGTTTTTCAAAACCGAAAACCGGCTGAAAAACCGGATGGAAAACAGTGCCGTGGGGACAAGGCCTTAGGGTTAGGGCATGTCCCCACTGCACGGTTTTTTGGCCGGTTTTTCAGCCGGTTTGCGGTTTTTCAGAGCGCCTGAAAAACCGGCTGAAAATGAGCACAATTGTGCTCTATGAAAAACCCGTGCAGCAGTCCCCATTGCACGGGTTTCCAGCCCGGCGGCAAAACATTGATCAAGCACCATCTTCCGTCTGGTTTTCGGACGAAATCTGTGCTTCTCAATGTGAAGGGGAGGGCTCATCGCGGAGAAAAGCCGTCTCCACGGCCGTGGGGACGGGCGCAAAACAGGACAAATACCGGCCGGCCAACCCGCTGGTATTTGTCCTATGCCGTGGGGATGCGCCCTTAGGGCTAGAGAAAAAAATTTGGTTCAGTGCATCCTGAACCCAACTTTTTTGTCACCTTTGGTTGAACACATGTTGCAGTGAACAGGGACGGGTTGGAGTAAAACTTTTTCCACCTCCGTTCCTCAGCTATCGATCCCCCGTTCTCGTCTTTGCCTCGCTCCGGCTCTACAAGCTGCCAAAGTCGCACCTGTGAAATGGCTTTTTCAAATGAAATTGTAGGGGTATTTTTTTAACGAAATGTGTTGTCAGAGTAATGATACTATACATGTAAACTATCATTACAATATAGGAAATAGAGTTGGCAGAGCCGCTAGCCGGCGATGTCTATAGATAGGAAGAAGATTGATACTATGTGATACGTTGTCTTGACGAGACAATGAAAAATAACCTACACGGCAGCTGTGTCAATATCAGACTTGGTAATGTGCTGCTGGCTGCGGCTTCCATTTAATCCACTTCTCTTTTTTTTTTTTTTTCTCCTTCCCCCGCTCGCAGACGATAAACGCTTGTTGCTTTTCTCAGGGGCTGTCCGTCAGTCCCTGGCCTTGCAATATTCCTCCCAAGCTTTCCGACGTGGCTTTCCATTTATTTTAAAAATACCATTTCACAGGCTGCTGCCTTTAACTAGCTATTATACAGTGCTCGGCTCGACTCCGGGAGATTGAAAAGTGACAGAAACAACACGTTTTTATGAGAATACAGAATATTGAAAATGAGGCCTGCTTCTTTCCCCCCCACTCTTTCTACAGATTGCAGTTTTCACGACAGCTTGTATATAGCATCCGCTCTGCCGAGTGCATTTGTAGTAACATTGAGGATGTCACTTACAGCATTGGGTGGAAATTGGAATGCAGTGTCAGCCCGCCTGAGAAGTCTTTAGTTTGGGTGTTCCAGGTTAATTTAAAAGCTACTGCATTGCAGCTGGGGGCGATCAGAAACCCATCCGCTTTAACCCTTCTCCCAAGAGGGACGAGTGACACCTTTAGCAAACATCGACCTTTCAAAATGGAGTGCCGCTGGTTCACATGAGCGTGCAAACATCAAGCCATAATATATAAAGCACCTGCAGAGATGCAACTTCAAGCTCTTGGGCCCAAGTGCAAAAAGTGAAATGGGGCCCCCCAGTTACCATGCTCCATTGGTGTTTTCTAATGTGGCAGCAATGCTTTTGGGCCCCCTCAGGCTGCAGGGCCCAGTAGCAACTGCTACTGCTGCACCCCCTGTATCTCCGCCACTTGCAAGGCACGAGCTCCACAAGTCCTCTAAAGGTGTCCTGAGGTGACTGCACCCAAGGCACCAGGAGTAGATCCTTTAGGGTATGTTCACACGATGTACTGCAGTGTGTACAGTACGCGACGCAGTATATTGTGTCTTTTGGGAATCGATCAGCATGTACTCCCGCGGCGCAGGGGGGCGGCGGCCCCATTGACATTCCCCATTGACATGTCACTTATTTCCCCGCACGTACAATACGATCGTATTGTCCGCGCGGGGAAAGAAGGTGTAATCCATAATTCTCTATGAGAGCTGTGGATTATTGTAATTAATTGTATTGTATTGTAATTATTGTATTGTAATCTCACCCGTATTACAGCGCACATGCGCGCCGAAATGACCCCATGTGAACATACCCTAATAATGCATGCTTGGCTTTGGTGTTCAGGTTACGATTAAGGACACCTGTCTGTTCAAAATGCGTCAATCTTCTAATCATGCACTACTGATGTGTTGATGCCACTGCATATACTTTCTGCATCATTAGTATCTAAGAAACTTCATTCCAGAATCCTCCTTACATTTGAAGCTGATCTCTAAGGCTATGTTCACACGGCTTATTTGCGGGGCGTAATTACGCCCTGCAATTACGACGTGTGGCTGGGGGCGGGAGCGGGGGGCGGTACCTCGCCGGCCCATAGACATTCATTACCAGCGGCGCGTATACACCGCTGGTAATTCACATGTCACTTATCTCCCCCCGCGGCGGATTCGCCGAGCAGGGAGAGGAGACGTAATGCATAGTTCTCTATGAGAACTGTGGATTACCGTAGTTACTGGGACGGATTCAGCCCGTAATTTGCGCTCTCCGGCGCGTAATTACAGACTGAAATACGGCCCATTTTAAGCCGTGTGAACATGGCCTTACTTTCTGCATCATTTTAGATTAGTATCTAAGAAATTTAATTCCAGAACCCTCCTTACATTGGAAGCTGATCACTAAGGCGTTGGCTCTGCCTCATCACGCTTTCCCTGAAGGACTTGGGGATCTGACTATTGTTCTTTCTATCTTGGAAACTCACAGCACAGACTGGAGAGCAGGTCACGCATGCACATGGCTCTCCATTCTGTTCTATGGGAGTTCTGAGCAAAGCTGAATGCACCGCTCACTTGTACTCAGAACTAACATAGAACAGACTGGAGAGTAACTGCCAGGTCTCCAGTTTGCTCTGAACCACTAGTGGCAGAACCTCATTGAGGTACATCCAGATGATGAGTAAAATTTTCTACTGTTGAAAACTATGCTGAACAAAGAGTTTTTTCAATGAGTATTTCATATGGATTTTAGAAAGGGAAGATCTCTCCATAAGGGAGAGTACCATATAGGCATGTGGAGATTCGAAATTGCCTTTTGCATTCCATGAAGCATCTGCATATCACAAGGCATTATGGGAAAGGAGCTGAGAAGCTCAAGCGCCCTCTGTTTGATGTAACAAATCCTCAATTTGCTTTTGACCCACTGGGTCTTTGGAAAGCAAAAGGGATATTTAGCCAAGCCAGCATCACCCATTCGTATACAGCCGTTTTGGGGTGTTTGCCCCTCGTCCGTACAGAGCAGAGCGATGCTGACTTGGCTGAGTGGGAGGCAATGAGTGTCTCAGAAAAGGAAGATCTCTTCTTAGGGAGAGCGCCTATATAGACGTGTGGAAATTTGAAATTGCCTTTTGCACTCCACGAAGCATCTGCATATCACAAGGCATTATGGGAAAGGAGCTGAGAAGCTCAAGCGCCCTCCGTTGGAGTGCAAACGTTTTTTTTTACTCTTAAAAACTGACCAAGAAAATACATCTTGTGTGAACCACAACACGGATTTTCTATTAAGGTCAGTGGAGATTATTTACTTTCGGTTTTAGATGAGTATTTCAAGTTGGAATCCGCTTGTCCACCTCATTAAAAAGTAATTTAAGTAGCTCACGAGCCCCAAGTCACATAAAAAAAAAACTTTACCAACGTCGCTTACAAGCAGTGAGGGCGTGTTATTTGCTGCAGCCCATCAGCAGCCACATTGGTGATGTCTCCATTGACGCCATGTCAACAGAAGACTGGAGAAATGTGCTGCTGGAACCGAACGGTTGGTATAAGATTTTTTATTTTTTTATTTTACTTGGGACCTAGGAGCTACTTAAATGATTTTTCAATGAAGTGGACAACCCCTTTATCCTCTTAAACACCAGGCTTGAAAAAGCCTTAAAGGGGTTAATCGGGAGTTTAAAGATTTCATAGAACACTATAAACCACATTTATACAGAAGAGTAAATATATTCCACTACCCTTTTTGTATTTCTTATTCATCATCAGATCCACTTTTTGCAGTGAAACTCCCTGCTTCTGGCAGTGTCAGTAGTTCTCTAGTAGCTCTTGCCTACAATTCCCAGACTGCATTGAAATCTAGGTCCTTCCCTCCACAGTTATCACTGCTATACATTGTGCTGACATATGTGTGTAATCCCCCCAGCTCTGTAATTGCTGTCATGATAAGATAGGACTCATGAATCACTGTGTAAACTGTACAGAGCTGCAGTCATCATTTTCGTGACAGGAGTACAGAACCCCCCAGCTCTGAACTGCTGTCCTCTGCTTCCCTTACTAAGTTCTGCCTGCAGGACTCAAAGATCAACAAATAGTTATCCCTCACCTGTAATTACTCTAATGTAACTACCTTTATTCACTTGCAAACTACAGGTGGGAAAGAGTGAATTTAGCCAGATTGTTCACTGCTCAGATCACTGCCTCTACAGGGGAGTGATCCTGAGCTGAGCCTGGCTTCAAAACACACCCACTAAGTGATGACAACACATTCATTGAGGCCATGTGATCGATTGCTTTACATGGTTTGCAGGAGGTAGAGGGGAAGGGAGGACAGGGCTCTTTGTCTGGTTCTGCACAGCAGGACAGGTACATAATTTTTAATAAGTATTAATAAGTTTTATATAATACATTTCTGAGCCCTATAACAAATAAAAAGATAGTCCCGGTGTACCCCTTTAATGACCAGTTATATGTTTTAGTTTTTACCTTCAACAGTAGTAACTTTTTTGCTTTTTTTTAAGTGATGTAGTTTAAAAATAAATCACTGCTTAATTTTTTTAAAATAATTTTTCTGCGTTAAAATAAAAAAATTGTTTTTCTGCATTTGCTTTTTTTTTTTTTTTTTTTACACCATTCACATTTCACAGTAAACAACCAGTTAGATTAATTCTACGGGTTATCGTGTAGGTTTCTCTTTTTGTGTGTAATGTGGGCACAATCATTATTTTATTAAATATTTCTTTTTATTTTATTATTTTATTTAATTAATTTTTTTATCATACATGTGGCCCTATGTGTCAGTACTACATAGGCTGCAGTCAGGTCAGCATACAGCAGGCTAACTATACAGAAAGCCCTGGGGCCACTCTAGATCCCCGGGGCTGACTGAACAGACATTCCCCAGGCGAATGCTTGATTATGCTGCAGTCATGGCACAGCACAGGTTTTTTATGGTTGCATTAAAAATCCGGTAGAATATGCAAGATGTTGTATATTCCGCC
This sequence comes from Phyllomedusa bahiana, assembly GCA_025379985.1. NCBI lineage: Eukaryota > Metazoa > Chordata > Amphibia > Anura > Hylidae > Phyllomedusa > Phyllomedusa bahiana. Next base: position 15,282 of record JAODAL010018950.1, on the reverse strand, counting down.
CGATTCTGCTTGGATTTGCCATCAGCCCCGTACATTGAATGTATGGGGGCGATGGCAAATCCTAAAAACAACCTGAGCTTTTGCACAAATCTGCACCAGAAACTGTGGTCCTGCCGTGGTCCAGCAATGACAAAATGCCGTTGGATTTCTGACTGTATTTTGTCATATGCTTTGTAGACCTATCCTTAAAGGGGTTTTGCCAAGAAGTGATTTCTTCACCTAACAGGCTGTTACTCTGATCTAAAGTCTTGAGAAAAGGGGCGTTGTGTTTCTGTGTTTAAAGAAACAAGTCCCTCCTCTGTGATGTCATCGCTCCACCTCCCATGCACGTTCCTGATACTCAGTCTCTGTAGTTGAGTAACTGTATTGTGCACAAGCTCTACAGGTTTTGTTTCTCCCTCTTATCTGCTCAGGAGAGAAGGTAAGTTCCAAGCAGGCGTTCTTTTGTTCGTTCACGGACTGCTGCAGGGGGGGAGAGGAGGGCTGAGCAGGGAGCCAGGGAGGTTCTGCATTTTTACTCAGATAATTACATAACAACCAGTGGATTATCTATACAGCAGACACAGGCTCTTTTCTCTTATTCCCTTCAAAGCTCATTCATGTGCCTTGCCATCAGATAAGAAGTGCAAACAACGCAAGCGCGGCCAGATCAGCTCCTGTCAGCTCCTGGTTGTGTCTAATGTAAACTGTCAGGAAACAAAGGGCATCTCAGTCAGGCTGTAGCTCTCAGAGGCTTCACTTTTTGTAATCACATATATTTAGAAAAGTGATTAAATACCCATTTTGGAGGATCCCACGTCAATATTACATCGTGGCAAAACCCCTTAAAGCAGTTAAGTCCTGTAAATTGTGAGGTGCAGTGTTTTGTCTTATTCCACAGGGATGTATACAATCTGATAACCAAATGTCATAAATTGAAATCCGAGTGAAGGTAAACACAATCCATCATGTCCAAAATGAGAAAAAGTTCCAGTATACGTGGTCATTAATTAATTAAAACCTCTGTCGCTTTTAGGGCACAGGAGTCCAGTGGTCCTACTTAAAGGGGTTTTGCCACGATGTAATGTTGACGTGGCATCCGCCAAAATGGTTATTTAATCACTTTTCTAAATATATGTGATTACAAAAAGTGAAGCCTGTGAGAGCTACAGCATTGCTCAGTCCTTCTTAGTTTCCTGAAACGACCATGAGAGCTGACAGGAGCTGATCTGGCCGCGCTTGCGTGTTTGCACTTCTTATCTGATGACAGGGAACATGAAGAAGCTTGCAAGGGGCTGGGGAGAAAGTGCAGTGTATGAGTCTGTCTGCTGTATAGAGAATCCACTGTTGAAATGTTATTATTTGAGTAAACTTTAGAGATGCTCCCTTCTTCCTCGGTCTCTGCTCACCCCCCTCCCTCTCACCCCTTCAGCGTTCATGACTCAGCATGATTTGTTTATATTCTCTGCTGACCAGATAACAGATAAGGAACTCACTTCGTGGCAAAACCCCTTTAATGACTGACAGCTTTCTGTGTACATGCTCCTTCTGTGTCAATCACTGACCAGGACCGCCCACTGGACTCCTAAGTCCAGAACAAGTGGAGGTTTTAATGAACACATTTTACATATCTTTTCCCACAAATATAAATGTTGATATAACAGTATATCACTCAGCTCAGCGTCTCCTGCGCTGTAATATTCTGCCCGCTGTTTGGACTACATTTTTTAATGCGACGGTTTCCCCTTTTCTGAGATTTTTCAACCGTTCACTTAAAGTAAAATGTTTTAAAACATGCATAAGTAAATCGGTAGCTGGAACATAACCCGCAGAGATCCTTTCACTTTGACAAATGCACATGTAGCTCTAGCATTAAAGGAACACCCTAGGCAACATTGATACACTATATTATGCCTGGTGTAGGGCCTCAGGGTGTATATAGCATCCACTTGAAAAACACCAAAGAAAAAAACCCTATGACATGTACCACCCCCCGAGCCTTGTATAGCCCTGCATCAGTTTTTCATGGAGGGTTGCTTAAAAGTATAGAGCGTCCAGCTTTGAACATAATTTTTTTTTAATGTAAATAGGTTAAAAAATTTGTGTGGGTTATTTCTTAAAATATCTTTATAGCAACCAAAGCTAATTTTTCTGATACAGAGCTCCAAATCCACTGCATAATCACAATCTATTTATATCGCGCCACCCAAGTCCACCGCACATTACACTTTTGAATATGTGACATTGAAACATACCAATATCAGCATCACAATATATTAGAAGACATGAAAAAAAAACATTCCTGCTTTAAAAAAACATGAAAGTTTTTTGAGGTTCTTAGTTCACATTTTTGATCAAAACTGCTTTATCAAAAATGTGAACTAAGAACCTCAAAAAACTTTCATGTTTTTTTTAAAGCAAAATAACATGAAAAATACATGAATTTTTTTTTCATGTATTCTAATATAGTGTGCTGCTGATATTGTTATGTGTATGTATGTTACAGCCACGATAGCGTGCACCCATGCTTATTTTTTTAAGAGGTTTTTTGGACGTGCTGAACCAAATATTGTTTTTGAATTGTATATAGGGGGCATGGCTGCCTCCATGTTGGTTTCTTGCACTCCACTCATCCTCACAGGCTTTTGGATCAGTGCAGTGTATTCAGTAGCTGGTGCCTTCACATTCTGAAAGGTAGGTCTGGACAGGCCACCGAGAAATATAACGTTAGTGTAACGTAGTGTAGGACCCACCTGTATTGAGGTCTCCTTGAAGTCGAAGGTGGGCTTAAGCAGTTTTAATCGAAAATGTGAACTAAGAACCTCAAAAAAACTTTCATGTTTTTTTAAAGCAGTAATGTTTTTTTTTCATGTATTCTGATATAGTGTGCTGCTGATATTGTGATGTGTATTTATATTACAGCCATGACAGCGTGCACCAATGCTTATTTTTTTAAGAGGTTTTTTGGATGTGCTGAACCGAATATTGTTTTCTATTGTCATGGACAGGCTGTGGATCCTCCAAGTCAGCCATGAGTTTGGTGTAAGGCCACACCGGGGAGCAGAGCCTAAGGAGCCCCTTGGTCCTTGCCTTCAACCCCCACAAGGAGGCTTGGAGTCCAATACAGGGAACTCCCGGGTTGCTACCCCTGATGCAGGTGTGTGACAGAAGGGACAGACAAAGGTGTAGGTGACTCACAAGCAGAAGGTCAGGACAGGCAGCATTCAATTATATAGATAAGGGAGAAAAAATATGGTACGCTGACTGCCATGAAACCAGCCGGGCCTACTCGAGGGTCGATGGCCTGATTTGGGGTGTATCGAGACGTTGCGCTCCCCCTAAGGGTGCATAAGGTCAGCCAGATACGGTTTCACAGTTAACCCCTGTCATCACGGGCACAGGAAGACCTAGGGAGCGCGAGAGGATACCCCACTCACCCACAACCCTGAACGGCTGGGAGAGATCTGTTTACCCACACTGGTTAACTACAGCTCTGCCAGCCCGGTAGACTGCCACCAGTTCCTCGTTGGTTATAAGACCAGTCCGTTACTGACTTACAACAAGGCCAGGAACAAGCCTTGGGGTAGCTATATTTTAGAGACTGAGAATAAGGGCAGGCGAGATCGATGATCAAGACAACCGAGCAGGAGCAGCCGGTGGAGGAAGAGGGAGATGAGGAAGATGAGACAGATGACCCAGACACACCGTGGCAGTATACAGTGGAGATGGAGGCAGGGAGTCCCTGAGAGTCACTTGCGCAGATAGCCCGCAGCATGCTAATTTGCCTGGATAGTGACAGCCGAATAGTCACCATCCGGCAGAGGGATTACTTCTGGATCTCCACAATCTTGAACCCAAGCTATTGGTCAAAAATGGGAGCCTTTTTTTACCTGTCAAGACGGAGGACAAACTTAAGTACTATAGAGACATCTTATGTTGTCAGTTGGCTGCTGATTATCTGCGCCATCATCCATCCTCTGGCAGGTCTGAACGGGGGGGTTCCTCATTACTCACGTACTACTGCCGCGGCTGTTGGGAGAAGGTGGGGGGTAGGAGCAGTACCAGCTCCATCAGCAGCAACCTAAGTCTGGAGTCGTTGATAAGCAGCTTCCTTCACCCGCCTAGTGAGGAGGGCAGTCGCCAGCAGCAGTAGCAGCAGCAGGACCTGGAGCAGACCCTGAACCAGCAGGTGGTGGCCTACTTGGACAGCACTCTGCTACCCCAGTTAGAAGATCCGCTGGACTACTGGGCAGCCAAACTGGATGTGTGGCCGCAACTTGCCAAGTTTGCAATGGAGAAGCTGTCCTGCCCGGCCCGTAGTGTGGCATCAGAACGGGTGTTCAGTGCGGTGGGGGCCATCGTTACCCCAAGGAGAACTTGCTTGTCCACCCGAAATGAGACTCACCTTTGTCAAGATGAATCAGGCGTGGATCAGCCAGGATTTTCACACACCAATGCCTGATGCACCAGATTAGATCAGCCATGATGCCTCACCCAACCTTCGACAAATGAGTCTGGATTCTTCTGGCTGCCTGCCTCAGCTACTATTCTGATGCTGCCACCTGCTTGATGCCACACATCTGCTGCCAGCTGCTCCTTCTACCACCCACCATCTTTTTCAGGGACTGGTATTGCCATCCACCTCCCCACTCTTCACTGGGCCATTAAGTAGCCTTCTGATGCTGCTACCACCTCACCACTCAGGTCTCCTCATGCTGCTGCTGCTGTCACCTTCAGGCTATGTCACCATGTCACTCTCTGGCTTGATGCTGCTGCTGCCGCCACCTCCTCATTATGTCCCCTAGCTGCTGCCACCTCAAGATTATGTCATTGTGACACTCTCCAGCCTGATGCTGCTGTTGCTGCCAATCTGTGGACTACTCATGCTGCTGCCACCTCCACAATCTGTCATTGTGCCACTCTGTGGCCTACTCATGCTGCTGCCACCTCCACAATCTGTCATTGTGCCGCTCTCTGACCTACTCATTCTGCTGCCACCTCCACAATCTGTCATTCTGCCACTCTGTGGCCTACTCATGCTGCTGCACCTCCACAATCTGTCCATTGTGCCACTCAGTGACCTGAATCATGCGCAGCCACCCTCCACAATCTGTCATTCTGCCACTCTGTGGCCTACTCATGCTGTGTCCACCTCCACAATCTGTCATTTACCACTCTGTGGCCTACTCATGCTGTGGCCACCTCCACAATCTGTCATTTGCCACTCTGTGGCCTACTCATGCTGAGGCCACCTCCACAATCTCTCATTTGCCACTCTGTGGCCTACTTAATGTTCGCTGGCCACCTCCACAATCTTGCATTGTGCCACTATGTGGCCTACAATGCTGCTGACACCTCCCCAATCTTCATTGTGCCACTCGTGACCTATCATGCTGCCGCCAATCCACACACTCTCATTGTGCTCACTCTGTGGCTACTCATGTTGTGCCACCTCCACACTGAGTGAATGCGTCACTCAGTGGTCTACTCCATGCTGCTTGCCAACGACCACTCACTCACTGACACCCTCTGGTTTCCTAATGTTGTTTCCAACCTCCACCACTCTATGATGTTGCCACTATGTTTCGTTTTCCCCTTCTTATAATCTGTCGGAAGGAATGAAAAGGACAAACACAACCAAATGTGTCTTTGGAGAAGCTGTAAGGCCAATATGACATGGTCCTTTGTTAGCATCAAGGTTGTCTGATATTAGGATAGCCAAAAGCAGAGTGGATACACAACACAGAAGACATGCAAATATTCCATATTACTTGTCATCTCTGTTTGGATCAACTCTGTTTTGTTTTTTGCCCTTAGCAATTCTGATGATTATTGACCTGATGAAAACGAACACAAAAGGATCAAAAATTGATCAGTGACAGTCAACACCAAATTACTGCGACACCCACTCCCCTCTTTGGGGGGTTTCTACATGTATCACAGCGATTAACAGAACCATGGTTCTGTCATAATCTGTGGAATCATCTGATGATGGTGTAAACGGAGTGTGCGCTCTTTGACGCTATTGTAGGATCTTGGCCTCAGCACGTTCTTTCCAGCTGGTGCGACATTACCTTGTCAGGCTGTGTTCCCGCTTCATTATTTGGTCAGTTTTGCCCCTGTAACTACCCAGAAAAGTGAAGTGTGAAGTGATTCTAAGAGCGGCGGCAGTCATCTGCGTGTCTTACTAAATCACAACATTGTATGTGTCACGGTGGTCGTGGGCTCTGCTGCCCCCCGCAACCATCACCCTGCTCGCAGGGGGTCTGGCGCGGCGACGGCGGCTGCCCGCGACCACCATCCCTCTGCTGTCCCGGCCCCGGCGCCGCTTCCCATAACCGGCGCGCTCCTGTTGAACGCCCGCTCCTGCTTTGTCCTGCCGCCGTGGTGTGGCCGCTGCTTAGGGCGGGCGCGCGCCGTCTTTCTCTAAATTTAAAGTCTAGCGGTCCCGAGATAATTGGTCCTATTATCGGGCGCTGGTATCTATTTAAGGATCCGCCCCCAGCACTTTCCTGCCAGTATGTTGTGTGTTTATGGTGCGTTTAGAGTAGTATTTGGGTTCGAGTTTCTGATTACCCCGTTACCAGTCTCGCTTCTTACGTTTCCTGACCTTGCCTGTTTGTGCCGCCGTGCCCTGACGTCTGCCCGTCACTGACTCTGTAACCTCTGCTGCCAGCCCTGACCTTCTTCTGCGCTGTCCCCGACTACGCCTCCGTATTACGTTTCTTGTACCACGCAGTACCCCGGCCTTCAATCGCAAGCCAGTCTCTTCATGTGGTAACTACCATGGTAGCGCCCTCACGGCGCAAAAGCCAAACCCGCTATTGACGGACAAGCTCAGGTGAAAAACTTGGGTTTCTACTTAGTATCCGTTCCCTGGCAAAGGCATTAATTGGGCTAACATGCAGCGATAGGACGGTATGGTTTCCAATCGAATCCACATCACTCCGTTACAGTACAGACTGGCCATTATAATAACCGCCGGGTACCATCCTCCGTATCACCCTGTGATGTACGGCCTGCGGGACGCGCATGTCCTGACAGAGACAACGAAATCGGACCATCTTGCTGCCATAATGTTCATAACCTTGTCTACCCGTCTGCCCTCCACCAGCCTGTCCGCCTCCCCTCCGCACCCTGCATCCGTTGCCCCGGCATCCATTGCTGTACCATTGCTTCGGCTCCCTCCGTGACCTGCTCTGCATCGCCGCTCCCCTCAACGCTACGAATGTTGACCCCAAGAAGTGCCGAGGGTTCATCATCAGTGCTCCATCCACCTCGAGAGATGGGCGACAATTCCCTAAGGCGAGCCAAGGTGGCACTTCATTATCAGCCTCTTGCGTCTGGAGAAGCTTGTCTTTGCTTAACGCCACTATGATCGAGGGATCCTTGACGGCGGACCTCCAAACTTTTCCTCGGGGATTCCGCACAGTCTTCGAGGAACCAGGCCCGTACTTCTTCGCAGCCGCACGTCTTGCTCCGGCTTCGTCATGAGCGACACCACAGTCTGTCATATTCGGTGCAGTTTCCGCCACTCTCGCTCGGACTGGAACTGGAACAACGAAAGCGTTGGTGGCAACATTTTGGCAAGGCCTCTGGGGGGCGAATCAAGGAGCGAGCATCGCCGCTCGGACTACCATCTGCTTTGATGACCTAATTTCCATTTAGCCCCACGAGTGGATATTCGCGTTCGCCGAAAGGTTAACAAGAAGCTCCGCTTCACGGAAACCGCCCATCCATCGCCGCTTCCACCCGCTTGCTCCCACGTTCCAGCGTCGCCTCTACCTCCCTCATGTGCCCCCGTTGGTCTCATGAGAGGAATCTAATGCAGGTCGAGGAGCCCCACCTGTCCCTCAAAAAAAAAGGAGGAACGTTCTCAGCGCCGTCAGAAGCACTGTGCTTCTATTGGCGGTCCTGGCCATTCATTGGGGGGCTGTCCGGTGCGCCCGTGAAACACCAGGCCCCTAGGGCACGTAGGAGAGGAGCGACCCTATGGTGTCAGAGCGTCCTCGTCCCCGACTGACCATGCCCGTATGTAATTGGTGCTCTCTCCGGACATTACACTTTCATATCCACCGCCTTTAATTGAACTCGGGATTGCAGGAAACTTCATAAGCCACGAACTTGTGACCAAGGTTTCGTCTCCCTGTTGATTCCGTAGCAGAAACCAATGTTTCGTACTACCCCAATCCTTAGTGCGTATGCCTTAAGGATGTATACATCTGAGGAAGCGAGTCTGTGTACTCGCGAAACGCGTTATGTTTTAATATTTGTTTTAATTCATTAAATTAGCACTTTACTTAGTCCTTAGCGCTCTAGATGCACCTTTCCATTTTTAAGAACTTTTTACTTTTTTAATTTCAATACCATTGTGCACCTTGGCATCCCACGTGGTATCCTGAGGCGGGAAGGCTGGGGCAGCTTTGAATCTTAAACCACCGCAGTGGAGTGTATCAACCGATTTGGCATGCTGTACCGTTTAAGTATAGCCTCAATAGGTGACCACCTGACCTCCCCCGTAATTTAGAGTAGTAATTTTGTAAGATTTCAGCCGCGCTTTATTTTCCAGTTAATATTGCATCCCCGGAGAATTTTTGAGGCTTTGTCTAAAAAATAGTACAGAGGCTATTTTCTCTATATATATGGGCTCTGGTTGGTTTCTATGGGCTCTGGTTGGTTACTATGAGCTCTGATTGGTTGCTATGGGCAACAAAGACAGTCTTATACCTAGACAGTTTTCATACATGAGGCCCATTATCTTTAAGTTCATTTTATTCAGAACGTTATGGTCCATAAAAACTACCAAAATAATCTTTTTTTTTTTCAAAGAGAAGATCACAAAAATAAAAAACTGCATTCCAGGCCTCACTTTCTGCCATTTTTTGCCATTGTGCAAACGACCCTTGTTGTCTTCTGCAGGAGAACAATCCATCTAAGAAAAAAACAACTAATTACAAGTGTCTCGCTATTCATCTGCAATTTGCTTGATAAATCAATTTGTGAATGATTCAGAAAGCTGTTCTGCCAAATGTTTTTTTTATTTTTTTGACAGTTAATTCCGAGAAAGCTATTCACACGGTGTAACCGAGAGACACAGGATACAGAATAGGCAATAGGAGACACTAATAAACTGTAAGAAACTACCAGAGATGAGAGAGACTCTCAAATTAATTTATAGAGACTCTAAGGAGCCGAGAGACACTCGGAAAACAAATCAATTCGTACCAGCACCTGAGAGAACCTCCGGTAATTTAAGGATCTCGGGGGTAGCGTGGAAGGGGGGGGACTAAGGGAAGTTATGAAATGGTCTCTTTTAGCTCACGGGTTTAGCATCTTGAATGGACGTAGATTTTGACGAGACCATTCATCTCCTTGCAAAGTAACCGAACGGACACATCTAAACGGGGAGGAGCGCTCCGATAAGTGGGTCAGATAAACATTATTTATGGAGTGCCCCGCTGAAATATTCAGAGCGCTGCGAACAATAAAATACATAAAACATTAACAAGGGCTCATAAAAAACACAATCAAGCGGCAGAGAGAGGCTGCCAAGATACCATTAATATACAAGCTTGTTAAAATAATTAAGCTTTAAAGAGACAGCGCCGCCGCAGTCTGTCCCCGTTCACACCGGCTTTTATTTTGCTATTATTTTTCTTTTTTCCTCCCCTAATGGTGCAGTGATTACAATCCCTATTAATGCAATTAGGGTGAAAACTGTACCGGATCTCATTAAGAGAGACTTTTTTTTTTGTCATGCAGGAAACGTTGACGTGAGCAATTGCCTTGCCGTCGAGGCCTTGACTACCTGTGACTGGAATGCCAATTAATTCCAGATCTGGTACGATACCCCACCGGAGCTCCAGTCATTACGGAGGCAAAGCGTTTAGGGCTGGAGATTCAAAATGTTGAGAATTCGCCTTTGTACATAAATGAGGGAGTTACATTGAGGGCAGCTCAGGATTATTAGCTCTAATTAGAATGTGATATCTGTGGATTTTTTTTTCTGACTTTTTGGCCAAATATAATTACTAGTAGCGCACGGTTTATCTGACTAATTAAGGAGGATGGCTGTTGCTCTGCTGCAGGCAACCTTTACCCATGTTATTAAGGGGGAGCCCCACTTGTGACCTCTGTGTACTGGGAACTGTCTACAGCACAAATCTTCGCACTGCCACATAGCTGGGTGCCCATTCAAAAGTTATTCACCTCGCCCAATTTTGGCTTTGCGCAGTGAGCGGACACATTCGCTTGGTGGACAACCAGCTGCTTCTGCCTCTTCTTTATTTGCTTCCAGCTTTTGTTCCACTATTCAGGTATCCCAGTAGAGTTGGGTTTCTGGGCTGACTGGCACCAGTATAAGCATGTCTCTAAGGTTAGCTGCCCCTTTTGTGCTTTATTATGATATTGTTCTATGTTTCTGTTCCTGACCTCGCTCACGTTTACTTACTTGGATACCTAGGGGGACGTGTATTAAAAATATCTTTCTTTGTTTCCCATAGCAACCAATCAGAGCTCATAGCAGCCAATCAGAGCTTATAACAACCAATAAGCCCATAGCAACCAATCAGAGCCATAGCAATTAATCAGAGCTCATAACATACAATCACAGCTCAGTGACCAATCAGAGCTCGTAGCTACCAATCAGAGCTCATAGCAACCAATCAGAGCTCATAACAATCATTCAGAGCTCAGTGACCAATCAGAGCCCATAGCAGCCGATCAGAGCACATAGCAACCAATCAGAATCCACAGTAACCATTCAGAGTCCACAGCAACCAATCAGAGCTCATAACAACCAATCATAGTCCACAACACCATTCAAGTACAAACACAGTAACCAAATCATCAGCTCATAACAACCAATTCAGATAAGCTCATCAGCGACTGTGACGAAAACAGCCTATCCGCCTGGCCCGCTTGAGGGACGACGGCCTGACTTGTGGTATATCTCGACGTAGCCCGCTGACCCTCTAGGGGGGAGCTCCAAGGTCAGCCAAATCCTGCTCCAAGTTAACCCTTGCCCACAAAAACCGAGGCACAAAAGGTAGTACAACAATGCCGCCACCAACTCTCGTTTAGTTATAAAACCGGATCCGTTACCGACTTATATGCAGGGTCAGTGAACCAACCCTTGGGTAGCTATATACTATAGACCGTGAGTTTAGAGGCGTGTGAGGCGATTATCAAGACATACTAACTCAGATTTAAAGTTTTATAGATTAAATTAGCCTTGAAGGGCACACCTAGCACAGGGTAAATGTACACAGAAGGCATAATAATATCAGTCCAAGAGAGGTGCCACAATACAATTATGGCTTACAGACAAAAGCATTAAAATAAGTCAAGTTGCCTTGTTGCTTAGGGGCCGCCTTCCCCGCGATGGGGAGGCAATGTGGCCTGGCAGCTGCGTGCGGTATGTCCTGGAACTGTTTCTTAGGTGGCCCCCCCTCCTGGATCAACGAAAGAGCCAACCCTGGCTCTGTCTATATCTTTGATGGGACAGGGACAGCCCACGTGGTAACACCCCCAACACAAACCCCAGGGACTGTTCTATGAACGTACTCCCACTCAGTCAGGCAGTTATTCCTGACACAAACCCCAAAAATTTGACCTATAGACTCAGGCAGGGCCTTGCACAGACACCGCCTGTTAAGCATCATCAGAACCGGCTGGATCTACCCAACCCTGGATTAACACCCTATCTTATGACTCCCAGGTGGTTCTGGTTGTGGAAATCTCAGACCCCCTGCGGCCTTGGAAACCTGGAAATGGGAATGTGCTTGCGGGGAGTATTCCAAATTTTGATATAAGAACCTCGCCCAGGACCTAGATATATTGAGCTGTCGCACTATAAATCGCTAAAGAAAATCGGGAGACTAGCCCGACTGGGTTGCGGATTGTAGCAAGAGTTCTTTTGAAAGCTTGCGAGCTTGGATCATCATATTAGTATCAGTGCTAATTAGTGTACATGAGGATCTTTCATGTGTTTGACCCCATTCCTGTGGCGACTTCCTTACAGAAGGCAAGGGAAGAGAGCTGGCAGGGATTAACATATGAATTTGAGAGCTTGTCCTTGGGTGGTGGGAAAGCTGTGTTCTGTACTAGATTATGTTTGGAGAGATGGTCTGTCATTTTGATTCAATTTCTTTCACATTCGACAATCAGAGCCCATAGCAAACCAATCAAGCTCAAACACCCAATCAGAGCCCATTAGCGCCCAATCAGGAGCTCATAGCAACCAGAGCCCATAGCGACCCATCAGGAGCCCATAGCAAACCAATCAATAGCTCCCTTTCATTTTCAGAGCACTACATTGAAATAATAAAGGAGGTTGGCTATTGCACACAGAAAGTCTGGTTCCTTACCTCAATTTTGTTACTGACCTCACTTTTGGCTTATCTTGTCTGAAACGGGTAGTACTTCTCTAGGTGACCTCCATTTTGGTTGTGCACTCCACCCTTCCATACAGACTGTTTTTAATCAGAGAAGAATGTAGTTGGGACCTTCTGTCCATGAAAATATGGAGGTCTGAACCAGAGTAGGCTCCCATCTGAACTGATGTCACCTTGTCGTTGGTGGATGGGCTCTTGCAATCTTGATCACAAGTGTGCACTGAGGCCCCAAAATTTTTTGTACCCCAAAAAGTACAGAAATGCATTTTTAAAATATTCCTGTGCATTTTTTTGTTTGGTGTTTGTAGATGCTAGTTTTTGATTGCAGAATTCTGGTTTCCCTTTACCTTGTTACTCATCTTGCTCTTGTCTGGCACTTGTAGAACTTCTCTGGTTCCTTACTTCGACCCTGTTCCTGACTTCGCTCCTGTATACTTACTGGGATATCTTGTCTGAGATGTGTAGTACTTCCATGATTCCTTACCTCAATCTTGTTCCTTACCTTGCTCTTGTTGTCTTCCCTGGATACCTTGTCTGGCATTTGCAGTACTTCTCTGGTTCCTTACCTCAACCTTGTTACTCATCTTGCTCTTGTGTACTTTCTTGGATATCTTGTCTGGAACTTTTAATACATTTCAGGTTCCTTACCTCGACCTTGTTCCTAACCTCGCTCTGGTATATTTACTGGGATTTCTTGTATGGAACATAAAGAACTTAGTTGGTTCCTTACCTTGACCTTGTGACTGACCCTGCCCTTATTTACTTCCTTGGATATTGTGTCTGACACTTGTAGTATGTCTCTGGTTCCTTACCTCAACCCTATTCCTGACTTCAGTAATGTTTACTTATCAGCATACTGTGCCTGGCACTTGTAGTACTTCTCTGGTTTCTTCATTTTATTTCCCCTTATTATTTACTTTTTTGGATACTTTTTCTGGCACTTCTGGAAGTTTTTGGCATCTGTACCTCAACCTTGAAACTGACCTTGCTCTTGTTTTCTTGTTTGGATACTGTGTTTGGCACCTGTAGTATTTCTCTGGTTCTTTACCTCAAACTTTTTCCTGACCTTGCTGATCTGGTACTTGGAATACTTCCCAGTTCCTACCGCTGATAGGGTATTTGGGAAACTCCCGTTCCTTGACCTTGCTGATTTGGTATTTGGAATTTTCCCCTAGTTCCTGACCTTGCTGATTTGGTACTTGGAATACTTCCCTAGTTCCTGACCTTGCTGATCTGGTACTTGGAATACTTCCCTAGTTCCTGACCTTGCTGATCTGGTACTTGGAATACTTCCCTAGTTCCTGACCTTGCTGATTTGGTACTTGGAATACTTCCCTAGTTCCTGACCTTGCTGATCTGGTACTTTGAATACTTCCCTATTTCCTGCCCCTTCTGATCGGTACTTGAATATTCCCTATTTTTCCTGACCTTGCTGATCTGTATTGAATACTTCCTATTCCCGGGGCCTTGGCCTTGTTTCTGATTTGGCTCTTCTCTTAGTTCATGTGTGTGAACTTGTCTGATTCTCCGCTGTCAATCTTTGCTGGCTTCTGGCAATGTCTCTGCTTCTATTACACAACTACCATCAATCAGAGACTAATCAGGAGACTAAATTTGGGCCCCAATTCCATATAAAAGGGGTTAAAAAAAAAAATCAATACATATACCCCCCCCGTCGCTCTATTTGTTACAAGGCACATTCCAATATCAGGTGCTTTACAGAGCGCCCGCGGCATTTTGTAACGCGCCTGAGATTGGGGGGGTGCTGGAGGCGTCGCACTACAACCATATGAAGCGACACCTTTTCTTCAGTAAAAGCAAATCCAGGGCTTTACTGGGAAAAAGGTAGAGCACTTTACAATGGTTTTCCCGAGCCTGAAGTGTCGCTTTTGTACTAAAAGGGAAAGCTTGACCCGCAGTAGACAGGTTATAGATTCAGAAGCATTTTGCTAATAATGAGTGCAAAAAAAAATGGGCCTGGGCACCAAAATATAAGTCGCCCCCTTTCTGCCACTTGAGTACCTTCCGGTTCCTTTTTCCTCAACCTTGACCGATCTTGCTCTTGTTTTCGTTCTTGGATACAATAGGCGACATATATGAATGGTGCTGCGCCAGTTTTCTCATGTACTTTGAGACAAAAAGAATGTATGAACAGGTGCACTCCAAACTTTAGCGCGATAAGTCCTTTTGTAATTCGCCAAAGACACCTTTTAATGTCCTAAAGATTAGGGACATTCGGGGGCGTCACATCACATTCATAGGATTAGACACATTTATGATTCTTTGACGCAAAATCTAGCACAGAAACCTTTGAACATCGACCAGGGTTAAAAAGGGGGTCCCCGGGGCCAAAACTTGTTTTGGGTCTAAAACTGCCCTGTATGATACCTCAAAAGAAACAGCCAACCAGGGTAAAAAGGGGGTGCCCGGGCCAACTTTTTATTGGCTCTACACGCCCTTATTATGACCGCAGAAACAGACCGGTAAAGGGGGCCTAGCCAGACTTGGGGTAATGCTCTAACCGCCCCTTATTTTTGACCCACAGAAAACAGCCGACCCGGTAAAGGGGTGCAGAAGAACAAACCCGGGGAAATGGTGGGCCTGAGCCAGATTTTGGGATTTGGGTCTACAGCCCCCAATGTATGACCTCAGAGGAACACTGACCGGGTAAAAGGGGGGTCCGAGCCGACTTTTGGTTTGACCTACATCCCCGTAGAAAACCTGCAAAAAACAGACCAGGGTAAAGGGGGTCCTGGCCAGACTTGTGGTATTGGCCTCTAACGCCCTTATGATTACCTCAGAAGAAATTCCCGCCAGGGTAAAGTGGGGGCCCAGCAGACTTGTGGTATTGGCTCTAAACTGCCTGTATGTATGACCGCAGAAGAACACCGACCGGGTAAAGGGGGGG
>JAODAL010018949.1:0-73335 GCA_025379985.1 Phyllomedusa bahiana | reverse complement strand
TGGTTTGGGTTTTTAAAAAGGCCCTCCTACAGAACAGTGGGTATTAATGCCATATTTGCCTTTTAACATGTATTGGTGTTTTTGCATCCCAGTGATTGGTGTTTTTATAGCCCTCTCAAACGTAAGTGGGAACTACATGTCCTGTACGCTCTTAATGTAAAATTTAAGGTCCCGGGCAGTATTGGGGTTATAGCCCTTCTTTTTTTTTGTTTTTTTAAATTTTTAAGTACAGCTGTTGGGGGGTTCCCATATAAAAATGTTCTTACTTTGCCTTCTTACATGATTGGTGAGGTTTGCTTTGTTTGGGTTTGGATTTTTTGCCCCCTCTCAACATTATAGTGGGTACTAAAATTTCCTTGTTTTGCTTTTTACATTTTTTATTGGGGGTGTGCAGTGATTGGGTTGGTCTTTTAGCCCCCCTTTACAGTCAGTGCGGGTACAAACATTTTCCTGTTTGTTTTAAACATGAAATTAGTGAGGTGCATGCAGGTTTTGGCGGTCTTTTCGCCTCTTACAGTACAGGGGGGTTATTGGGTAAATTTAATTCAGGGGCGGTTTCCTTTGGGGGCCCAGGTAAAGGGCCCATTTTATTTTTTTCGGGAAAAATTAGTATAAATCCTGCCCCCAAAGAATTTTTTGCCCCCAAGGTGGGAAAATTTTTTTCCGTTCCGCACTCTTTTGAGTTATATCGGGAAGGACGCGCTTTCAGAAAAAAACCATTTCCCATAGAGTTCGGGGTTTACCCAACCCGGGGCCGTTTGTCCCCAAAATTAAAAATTTTTATTGAGGGAGGCTTTATAAGCCCTTTTTAGGGGGCCAGCTGTTTGCAAAAAAATTATTTTTTTTTAAAAATTGATGCGGGACCCCTTTACTTTGAAGCTTTTTGAAGGAGGTGAAAAAAGGGTGTTTTCCCTTTGGGGGAAAATTTTTCCCGTCATTTTTTACATGCTTAACCAGTATTAAACGAAATTTAAGTTTACTTTGCTATAAACCGTATTACAATTATTTTTTTTTTTAAAAAACCGTATTACACTTTATTACAGAAATTCCCTGCTAAAAAACCGTATTAAGTATTCCCTTTATTACATGTTAAACCCAATTTATTAAAAATATTCTGTATAACCGGGTTTTTGTTTTTATTACAGTATTACAAGTTTTAAAACCAGTTTTCAATTTAATGCTTTAAAACCAGTTTTACAGTTTTACAGAAAATTACATGTTTGTAACCATTTAAAAAATTTTAACATGCTTTTAAACCATTTTTAGTGTTTTAAACGTATTACATGTATAACCGAAATTACAGTATTCTGCTAAAACCAGAAATTAAGTTTTAAAGTATTACATCCCTATAACCAGTTTTAAATTTGCTAAAACCCGTTTTTACGTATTACTGCTATAACCATTTATTAAAAGTTTTAATGTTATAACCAAAATTACATGCATAACCAGTATTTATGAAATTACATGCTAAACCCAGTTTACACGTTTTACATTTATTACTGCAAAACCATTTTCCCGTTTATTACGATATTCATGTTTAAAAAACCATTTATTACAGTTTTACAGAATAATGTAAAACCATTTATTCCCTGCTTAAACCAGTATTTCACTTTTTTACGGGATTAATGCTAAAAACCTTATTACGTGTATTACAGGTATTACTTTGCTCAAACCCAGTATTCCGTATTACAGTATTAATGCTAAAACCCAGTTTACATGTTTAAAACCCAGAAATTACAGTATTACATGCTAAAACCCAGTATTAATTTATTCAGTTTACATGTTTTTTAACCATTTATTACTTTGCTATAAACCGTTTTAAAAATGTTTTTTGCATGCTAAAACCCCAAGAATTACACGTTTTTACAGTTAAAATGCTATAACCAGTATTATATGTATTACAGTATTACATACTATAACCAGTATTACAGTATTACATGCTATAACCAGTATTACACGTATTACAGTATTAACGGGGGTTAAAAAACCAAAGTTTTAACATGTTTTAAAAACCCCGTATTATATGTTTTAAATTTGCTAAAAAGTTTTTCACGAAAAAAACAGTTTACATCTAAAAACAGTATTACGTGTATTACATTTATTAATGTTTTAACCAGTATTACTGCTAAAACCCATTTTTAAAGTGTTTTTACAGTTTTAAAATTTTGCTTAAAACCCAGTATTACACGTTTACATTTACTACAGCTAAAACCCAGTATTCCCATGCTTTTTAAACCAGTTTTTTACACGTTTTTAAACAGTTTTAAATGCTATAACCGTATTACTGTTTTTAAGTTTACTTGAAAACCCGTTTTACAGTATTTCGTTTTACATGTTTAAAACCCAGTTTTCCCATGCATAACCAGTATTAACGTATTCAGTATTAATGCTATAACCCAGAATTAGTGTATTACAGTATTACTTTGCTTAACCAGGTTTTCCCGGTTTTACATTATTTACATGTAAAAACCCAGTATTACATGCTAAAACCCGGGTATTACGTGTTTTTAAACCGTTTTTCATGCTATAACCGTAAAAAACATTTATTACAGTTTAAATGCTAAAACCCAGTATTACTTGCTAAAAAGTTTAAGTTTTACAGTATTAAATGCTATAACCGTATTAACGTTTTAACAGTAAAAATGTAAAAACCCAGAAATTACGTGTATTACAGTTTTTACAGGGTTAAAACCCAGTTTTTACATGCTAAAACCCCAGAATTCCTTTTCAGTAAAAACAGGGCTAAAACCCGACAGCCATTTTATTTAGTAAAGTTAGTTGCCCCCAGCGTGGTGGGAAAAAGGAATACCCTTCCCATGTTCAGCACAATGCGGAAAGGGAAAAAGAAATAGTTTCCCCCCCGAAAAGAACAAATTCATATGGCAGGGGGGTGGAAATGACATGTTGGACCCCCGCTGTATACTGAGAGGGGGAGGGGGAAAGGAAACCCCCCCCAAGGGCGGTGTTATGGAAGGGTTTGAGCTGTGAGTCAAGGCGCCCTCACTATGAGCTGCTCCCCGTTACTTTCTTTAATTTTGACTCATATTTTGATTCATCTATAAGATAACGTGTAAGGACAGAAACTCCAAACTCATCTCAAACTCAATTATCTCTACACAGGCACAGTCAAGTCACATTATTATGACCACTAGTCACTATCAAGAGCAACCAGCATGTGCAGCCGGGACAGCAGCTATACGGGCTGGGATTGAGTCAATAAGGTCCTGGTAGGTTGTCACCGGTATCTGGAGCCGACTGCATTCCTCTTATCATCCACAAAAACGTCAAAACAGACTTTAAAGGGGTTTTCTCACCACATTAATCAGGTTTAAACATGTGCTGCAGCTTTGCTCCTATGTAATATTTGGTTTAGTCTGTATCTCTACCATTGTAGAATGCTGCAGAATATGTTGGTGCTATCTGAATTAAGATTAAATGGGTTTTCTCATTACAATAATTAGCTTTCAACATGTAGGGACCGGTAAATGAAGACTTCTACTAAAAACATTGGTACATCTTTTGATATTGCCCTGGTCAGCAGATAAGAGAGATTTTATCTGCTCTGAGCGCACACAAGTGTCTCTAGGCTACTGTTCTGCTCTCTCTACCTGAGTAGCCAGAGAGCAGGGAGTGAAGTCACCATGGTTGGATAGAGCAGAGTCTTTATCTCTAACAAGATTGATTGTTTACCTTTGAAGGCACTTGTCTTCACTCCTTGGAGGTCTGTAGCTTTGGTTCCTATATATTAAATCTCCTGCAGTCATGCCACTGTAACAAGCTCAGCTAGGAATAGTAGAGCTGAAATGCTAATCACTGCTATAGAACCACCCACAGCCTGAACATGTGTGAGTCTGAAGGTGCCTGTAACTCTATAACAAGCTCAGCTAGGAATAGTATAGCCGATATGCTAATCGCTGCTATAGAACCATCCACAACCTGCACAAGAAGTGCCTGTAACTCTGTTAAACTGCATGGTGCGACAACCCCTTTAAAGTTTATTATTAAGAACCCAAGTCCTCTTTACAAGGGATTCATATTTGTAGGGGTAGGTTCACACTACGATAATGCATACACTGCAGGAATCCGTCGTCTAACTGTGAAAAAAGGTGCCTTGGTGGATACCACGATGGAAACCTCTAAAGAAGCATTTATGCTATCTATAATACATGAAAAAAACTTTGAGATTCTTAGTTCACATGTTCACTAAGAATCTCAAAGTTTTTTTCATGTATTATAGATAGCATAAATGCTTCTATAGAGGTTTCCATGTGTTCTATAGCCCTTTTAGCAGTGGTGTGCCACTGGTATTGTAATGCATATATATATATATATATATATATATATATATATATATATATATATATATATGCTGCACCAAGCCAGTGGACAGGTTCCATTGTGTTTTTAGAAAATTTTTTTTGTGCAGAAACTATACGTATATTGGCATATTGTTTTTTAATCTATATAGGGAGGAATGGATGCCTCCATTTTGGTTTCTTGCACCCCGCCCACTTCCACAGCTTGTTACATCAGTGCAGTATGCTTGCAAGGTTGGTGCCTTTTTTATTTTTCTCTCTGGATTATGGAGGTCTGATTGATCCAATGAGAATGAATTTGGCTCTAGTGAGAGGTAAAGATAGAGTAGGACCACCCACCTTGAGATCCCGTTGAAGCCGGGGGTGGCATAAGCATTTTTTGATCAAAACATGTGAACTAAGAATCTCAAAGTTTTTTGGGTGGATACCACGACTCAGCTGTAGACCCATAGGGGATAACAGAGCAGGCGTAACAAAGAGAGGGCAATGTCTGCTCTATTTCCAGACGCATACGCTTATTTTACAGGACTCAATAACATGGTCAACTACGCCATTGAGTCCTTCAAGGAATCTGTATACTATCGGAAAATAGAGCAAATGCAGCCCACGCTTTGCTAAGCCTGCTCCATTATCCTCTACGGGGCCGCGGTATCTGCCAGGGTACCTTTATTTTCGGCACCCTGATGGATACCTGTGATGTTTGCATTATTGTAATGTGTACCCACCTTAAAGCGGATTTATCGCTTCATCATTTCATCTGTTTCCTTGTACTTTCAGTTTCTCAGCTCCTCAAATCCAGGGGCGTTTCTTCCCCTCCCAGCTGGGTGTTTCTTAACTGAAGGGGGGTGACATCATCCCACCCTTCACTGTTCGTGCTCGCACCCGAGTCAGTGTGTTTGTTTGAGATCAGTGGAAGGGGATAGCACATCCCTGCTTTCCTCCCCCCCACCACCCTCTGAGTCCACATGTCACTGTGTCGTTTCTCTCCCTGTGCAGTCTTATTTTGTAAGAGCTGTTTACATACCACAGGCCTGCATTTAGTCTAGACAGTCTTCTATGAACTCAGAGCACTGATCTCTTCTCCTCTCACAGCTGGGGGTTTGTTACAGTTGACTCCAGTCTTCTATGAACTCATCCAGAGCAGCACAGATCTGTCTCCCTTCTATGTTTACACACAGCAGCATTAGGCACCGAGCACAATTCTGCTGTTTTCTGATTGTAGAAGCAGCTGCAGGGTTACTGTGCAGCTGCTGACTGTGCAGAGTGAAATGTTGCCAGCCCCTTATTCTGAGTGAGAGAGGCAGGAATGCGCGCTCCCGTGAATACGACCGGGGGCCGGACAGAATGTAAATTAGTAGAGCTGGCAGCCAATGAAATGAAAGGAGGTGGAATCCGACCTGCACTGGGGAACTGTGTTTACAGAAAACGAACATAAGGGAGACCGTGAAAACAAGACAGCTTTGCTAATAACATCCAATTGCAAAGTTTCTTGTTTTCACTGTCCCCTTATTCTGAAGACCATTTACTGTAATGATACAACTGCTTTAAGATCACAAAATGTAAGAGTTGGGTAGGTGGGTAAGGTCACACTCTACAGGTGCCCACATAAATAAGAGCATAGTTGGTCAAACCTGCCAATTCTGGTGTGCGGTGTGTATAAGGGTATGTTCACACGGCTGATTTTGATGCGGTTTTCCGGGAGGTTTTTGGAGCGTTTCTAAAACGCTCCCAGTTCACACACAATGAAGTTTTTCTGTGTGTTTTAGCCGCTTCTTTGGAAGCTGCTTTGGGCGCTGAAAAAGAAACATCATGTCAATCCTTGAAGCGTTTTCAGTGCTAAAAATCCCCATAGGAATCAATGGAAAACTTCAAAGGATCATTGGTCTCCTATGGCAGTAGCAGTGATGTAATAGTAGTACAATCATGGCAACCATGGAGGCCTAAGTCGCATATTTGATTTCCTAAGAAGCAGTGCATGGCCTATTAATAATCCCTCTACACCTTTAGGGTATGTTCAGACAGCGTAATTGTGGCGCGCATTTTGCTGTGTATTTGCGCATTAATACGGGCGAAATGCGCGTCGCAATTACAGTAATTCATAGCTCTCATAGAGAGCTATGAATTACGTGTCGTCTCCCCTGCCGTACAATACGTATTGTACGCCGGGGGAGAGAAATGACAGGTCACTGCTTTGCAGCGCTTATGTGCCGCTGACAATAGAAGTAAGTGAATGTGGCCGGCCGGGGACCGGCGCCCCCTGTGCTTGGAAGTATGCGCTGATCATCGCGTGCTTCCAAAACACACGGCGCACTGCGGCGCACAGTACGGCGTGTGAACAGACCCTTATGCTCCCCTCTAGGAGAAACCTTACCCCTTTAGGAGAAGCAGCAGGGTGACGCCAGTAGCCAGACGGCCAGTCTGTAATGCCAGTCTTGCCCTTTTTCCTCCATCTTGTAACCATATATCGTTAAATTACAGACAACCTCCCTTTTGAACCAGTAAAGTAATTGTGATGATGCACCTATCTGCCTCGTACACATTGCATTGCACCTATGCATTATTACACATGACGTCCATATTAAGCAATCATTAGGGTGTGTCCTCCCTCATCCGCCCCTTTAATTAATGTATTTTTTTTAGAACAGAATGTCACCTAGTGAAACATATAGAAATAAATGTTACACACGGGGATAATAAACGGTCCAGGTAACTCGTATAAAATTAATCACAGCGGTGAATCTATGGCACAGGTGTCAAACTGCGGCCCTCCAGCTGTTGGGAAACTACAACTCCCATCATGCATTTGTATAATCTATAACCGTGGGCATCATGGGAGTTGTAGTTTCCCAACAGCTGGAGGGCCGCAGTTTGACACCCCTGATCTATGTGATCACCTACAAGCGAGTCCTCAGAATCTACTGTAAGGCCATGTTCACACGGCTTAAAGGGCCGGTATTCGGTCCGTATTTACGCGCGATGTGCGCCAAATTACGGGCCGGAAAATACGGGGCCATTCATTTCGGTAATTCACAGTTTAAAGAACTATGGATTAAAGTTCTCTCCACGCCGGCGAAGCCGCTGGGGGGGAGAGATAATTCACTGTCACTTTCTAGCGGCGTATACGCGCCGCTTAGCAGTGATAGTCAATGGGCCGGCGAAAATGCGGCCCCTACTTACTCCCGCTCCGCCCAGCCCCGTCCACACGGCGTAATTGCGGGGCGAAATTACGTCCCGCAATTAAGCCGTGTGAACATAGCCTTAGGCTATGTCTACACGGCAATGGAAACCCGAGGGTGTCTTACCACTGCAGTGCCGCGGTTTTTGGGGTCGGTTTTCGGATTTCGGCCGGCACTTTAATATTGATTGTGCTAGAATCTGCCGTAATACAGCGGATAATAGAACATATTCCGTGAGCCGACAGCTTTGAAAAATGACAATAGAAAATCTGAACTGTGTAGGCTACACCTCGGATTTTCTATTGCGGACTATGGGGATGGTTTACAGTCAGATTTTTGCGGATTCTAAATACTGAATCTGCTTAAAAATCTGATTAAAAACCAGTGGTGGGTAGACATAGCTTTAAGGGGTTGTCTCGCTACATTGATCCATTTTACCTCAGTCCTGTTTTCTTGGTTTTACTTTGAATTCAGGGGCGTGTTTACTGGCTTCCACTAGGCTGCAGCAGAAGCCAGGACTGTAGCTATAGCAACCAGCACTGCCTGCCTATCAGGAGAGATCAAACAGGTCTGTAGCTATCGGGACCAGTGCTGGCAGCCTATCAGGAGAGATCAAACAGGTCTGTAGCTATAGTATCCAGTGCTGGCAGCCTATCAGGAGAGATTGAACAGGTCTGTAGCTATAGCAACCAGTGCTGGCAGCCTATCAGGAGAGATCAAACAGGTCTGTAGCTATAGCAACTAGTGCTGGCAGCCTATATGGAGAGATCAAACAGGTAGCTATAGCGACCTGAGGAGCTGATGCAGCCCATACAAGAGGGGATATCTAGGAATAGGTAGGACACTGGTAATGGACACATATTACAAAGTGACTTGTTTTTGCAAGATCTTTAACATAAAAAGCAATCCTTGTAGCGAGACAACCCCTTTAAGGGTCTCTCATTGTCTAATATTGAATACCCTCAGCAGAGGGCTACAATAAACTAGCTTATTTCTCACTATTTCTCTCTATTTACTAGTTTTAAATATGTTGGCAAATGTAAAAAAAAAAAAAAAAAAAAAAAAAAAAAGATTATTACCAAATACAAATACAAATACATTGCTGTTTTGATTTTGCTTTATTTCAGAGTTAGAGCAGATCTTATCTCCTGCTTGTTTACAGAAAACTTCTTAGGTTACCGCTATCTCTCTCTACTGTAGCAGTGGCCAAGATGATGAGGTTAGTCCCTACTGTGTCTTATCAGCAGTGCAGAAGCTTATTTATCTTTTTTTCTGACAAATTTTTACCCTTTAAAGCTCTGTACCCTTGTGCACCGCTGTCTAGACCCTTTCATTACTAATGTCCCTCTAACAGGCGCAATAAGGAATAGCAGAGCTGAAATGTCCGTCACTGCTGTAGAACCTTTAGAGCCCTGAAGTCTTATGCACTGCTGTCTAGACCCTTTCATTTCTAATGTCCCTCTAACAGGTGCAGTAAGGAATAGCAGAGCTGAAATGTCCGTCACTGCTGTAGAACATTTAGAGCTCTGTAGCCTTGTGCACTGTTGTTAAAAACCCCCCTCCATCACTAGTGTCCCTCTAACAGGCCCGACTAGAAACAGCAGAGCTGAAATGTCAGTCAGTGAGAGCCTGAAGTCGACTGTGACGAGCAGGCTCTATGAAACAGCCAAAAGGGGAAACCCCCTTTAAAGAGGTTTAGAGGTTTGGAAAACCCATTTTCATAGTTCCTGTGAATTTTGGGTTACTATAAAGGAGTCCTCTGTTCAGGATCAGCATATCCTCACCAGAGTGGAGAGCAGTTACAGAGCACTTCTCTCGCTCTGGACGACCTGTCCTGTCCAGTATTACACAGACAGCACATTGAGGTGAATGGGGAACGAATAATATTTAATTTCCCCTGTGGCGACGCTGCAGGGAGAGGAAAGACTTGCTACGAGCTTTCCCCCTAGATTACACATGATCCCTGGGGATTCCAGCAGTGGGATAATTATCACATGCTCCTTTAAGTAATTAATAATTGTGCACAGCAGAGAACCCTTTAAATCTACGCTTCCATCAGAAAAATGTATTTTTTAACAGCAATATTTCTGGAAAATATTTATATCATTTTTTTAAATTTTTGGTAGGAATTCTTTTTTTGCCATTCCTATTCAATTACAAATTACATATATGATGGTGGAGAGATAAAACTCCTGAATGTCCGGACAGAGAGAACTTAATTTACTGCAGCTGTTGCTTATCTGCATGTAGTCTCAAATGTAGTACCAAACTGTAGATAATGACAAGATGATCGCTCTACTGTTCTCTGGAAAGGATAAATAAAAATTAGACTAGATCAAGAGGGCAATGACAAGACAATAATGCAAGGTAAGGGGGGTTAAAAACCTTTTGATAGGGGGGGGGTTCCCCCTTTTTTTTTACACTTTCAGGTCGTATAACATTACCCTCTCGGCTAAGTCAGCCTAAAAAAAAAGAATCATGGGGGAGTCTCACTGCTGTTATCAGACCCCTCTAGATTGGGAGTGAGAGACAAATGGAAAAGTATTTACCAAAGAGACAGACAAAGGGAAGAACCCTAAAACCGCTCCTTCAACAAGTATTTAAACAGTTTTTTTAACTCCCCTTTATTTTTGGGCTTTTTTAGCGGGCTGGGAGTGGGGGGTCGGTGGCTTTTTTGCAGGAGTCGGAGTCGTATAAAATAAACCGACCCCCAAAAATTTAAATAATAAGGGGGTCCAGTTATTTTCGATGCAGTGAAAAGAGAAATTTTTTAAGACGTCATCTTACCTATCGATACATAAATGTGACTTGAAAGTATTTAGTATCTGTTTTAGTTCTGCAGATCTTTCCTGTAATGCATTTTTACGTTTTGCCCAAAAAAATAAAAAATGTTAAATTTGTTATTATTTTGTTATTTTTTGGGAAAATCCCCCTTTGGCTTTCAGCTCTGCCTAATTCCTTCGGGCTTGGATCAGTTTCAACTGTCTTGACTAAAATCTGATCCAGTCTTTCTACACATTCAAAAGATCAAAACATTGTTCCCCTTTTTTGCTTGCCCGTGTTGTTCTACCAAATGCTTGTTTATTGCATCATAAGGTATAAACACCTGATGTTCCCATTTTATAGAGAAAGTTATCACTTAAACGGGGCCCCGTGTATGGGGGGGAGTGGGAGTCGGGTAGGATGGATTTTGGGGGAAATTGAGGAGTGGGAGTCGGGGCTTTGGCTTGCCGACTCCACAGCCCTGGTTTTTAGGATTCAGTTTTTCAATCGTCTTTGAATCATAGAGCACAATTGAGTTTTCCGCACCAAAAAAACATGCCCAAAGCTTGCTGGTCGGTTTCATGCCGTCATAGTAACTTTCAATAAAAATTTTTCCCGAGGAAAATACAGGGGAAAAGATTGAGCTTTTTTTACTTTTTTTTTTAAAAAAGTGGGTTTTTTAAATCTGCCTCAGAAAATCCAAGTCGTGGGGGACTAAAACGTGGATGTTCAACTGGGTCGGGGGATGTTTTGACAGTCGGTTTTTAATGGTTTTTAAAATCCGAAATCCCTGTGAATTTCCTACTGGAAACGCTTTTCCGTTTTGACGGACCCAATGGGTCTCCCAGAAGAAGCAAACTCAGAAACCCAACATCGCACCTTTTGCGCAAAGCCAAACTTTGTGTAAAACTTATTTCCCTTTAATATTTGTTTAATTTGCAAGAAGTGTGACAAAACCCAGGGTTAAGAGCAGTCAGAGAAACCACTTCCTATGGCGCGCTGCACGGGGAGACTTTCTCGGCCTGCGACCACACGCCACAACGCAGCAGGGGGCTTGGTTTTGGCTTAAAAAGGAGTTGTCCCCCTTCAGAGTTCCGAGAATGCGAATGAAATACTCTGTACTTCCTGGTTCAGACTGACTCTTTTGCATACAGCTAGTCTTGTACACTCAGTGCTGTGCTGTCTTTCAGAGTAATTAGATCAGTTAGCTTCTCCAAATATAACAGGACTGGCGATGCCCCAGATACAGTTGAAACCCGAAATCTCCATACACTCCCGTTTCCCCCAAAATAAGACCCAGGGCATTTTTTTGATGCAACCGGGTTTTGGGTGCTTTTTTCTGATGTTTGTGATGAAATCACTACAGTAGATTAATACAGGTTGATGTTTTGTTCAGCAATAAATGTGAATTCTTGTTCATGGAAAAATAAGACATCCCCTGAAAATAAGTCTTAGCTCGTCTAACACTTAGCACAGGAACTTGTTTATCTTTCTAACTTAAAAAAACGTTAATCCTTTAGATCTCTGTAGCCGTCTATCCTGCTATTAAGAAACCTCCATCGCCAATGTCCCCCTTTTGGGGTAGCTAGAAACAGAAGAGCTTTAAACTCAGTCATGCTTAGAACCACCCCCAGCCTGAACAGGGAAAGGGGAAACCCCAAGCTGTAAAACTGCCCACCCCTGAACAGGAATGAGAGCCGAAGCGTAAAACCACCCACAGCCTGAAAGGAAGTGGGGACTGGGAAACTGTAAAAAAAGCCCACAGCCCTTTACAGGAAGTGGGAGCCTGAAAACCCGAAACCGCCCACAAAACCTGAACACGAAGACGGAGCCTGAAGCTGTAGAACCGCCCACAGCCTGAACACGAAGACGGGGCCTGGAACCGTAGAAGCCCCCACCCGAAAAAAGAAGACGGGCCCCGAAGCTGTAAACCCACGCCTGAACACAAAAGGGCCTGAACCCGTAAAGCCCAAGCCTAACACAAGACAGGCCTGAAGCTGTAGAACCACCCAAAGTTGAAAGAAAGTGGGGGGCCCGAAGCTTAAAACCAACCACAGCCTGAAAAGGAATGGGGTGGAAGCTGTAAATGCCACAGCCTTCGACAGGGAAATTTGGAGCCTGAACCTTAGAACCGCCCACGCCTGCCACGAAGAGGAGCCTGAAGCTGTAGAACCGCCCCCAAACTTTAGGGAAGGGGGGGGCCGAAGATAAAACCGCCCACAGCCGACGGAAGGGGAGGGAAGCTGTAGAAAACCCCTAACGCCTGACAGGGAAATGGGAAACCTCAAGCTTGCTGCGGCTCTGTGAAACAGCACGGTGAGACAACCCCTTAAAGGAAGTTTTGGGATTTAGAGACTGTTTAGTAAATCATGAATATCCTAATTCTGTAGAATCAGAAAAAATTATTAAATGACATATATATTATATATATATATATAAATTTTTAATATATATATATTATATATATAATAATATATATATTAGCACTAGCCCCCTGCAGCAACGAATCAGCATTGGCAGGAGCGATTCCCAGCCTTCCCAATAGGAGAACTGTTAGGAGCAGCTCAGAGCACTCTACGTGTGTTATAAAAAAGCCAATTAAACTGCAAGGTTTTCTTACAATCTTTTCCAAATGTTCACTTCTGCTTTTGCCTCGATGTGGGCCCCCCCCCTCTGCAAGGAGCAGAGCTTTCTCAGCTGGACATCCGCAGCCCTCTAGACCCCCAAACCCCCCCCCCCCTGGAGCGGACACGGTCGCACGTCAAGATGCTTCTCACATCTGTCATGTGCTATAATCACATAAAGAATGACAAGAAGGCAAAGAGAAATCCCTTCTAAAAACATATATATATATATATCCTCTTCTGTCATCTACCTTGGAAAGTTGGGCTGACCACATATCCGTTCGCTCTTCAGGGCTATGCAGCAATTTGGGATCAGGTGACAGATATAGTGGCAGGCAGCTGTATAGCTGTATAAGCCATTATTACACACGAGTCATAATCAGCACCGTCATATTATAACCTGTGCATTCTGGTTCTCTTAATAAGAAGCTCTAAACACTCATCATCCGCACATTGCTATATACACACCAATCAGCCATAACATTAGAACCACTGACTATCTGTGACACCTGTCAGGGGTGCGATATATTAGGCAGTAGGTCACCAGTCACTTCTTAATGTTGATGTGCTGGAAGCAGGAAAAGTGGGCAAATGTAAGAATCTGGGTGACAAGGGCCAAAATGTGATGTCTAGACGAGTGGGTCGGAGCATCTCCAAAGCGGCTACGGAGAGACATGATTAACCCCTTAACCCCCAGGCCTGAAAAGTAGTTAATGACCAGAACGTTTTTTTAGATTTTGCCTCCTCGCGTTTCAACAGTTGTAACTTTTTTATTTTTTCAATGACGCAGTTGGATGAGGCCTCGTTTTATTCGAGACAACTTGTACTTTATGGGGGAATAGTTTAAGTTCACTTATAAATAATTGCAGAAAAAAATTTTGATTTTTGAAAAAAAATTTTTTAGCTTTTTTACATTTTTTTTTACACCGTTCACATTTCACACTTAATAACTTGTTAGATGAATTCGACAGGTTATTACGGTCATGTGGATACCTAATATGTGTGTGGTTTTTTTAGTGTGTAATTTATGCACAATTATTTGTTATTAAATATTTATTTTTACTTTATTCTTTATTTTTTTTATTCTTTTTTTTTACGCTTTTTATGTGTTTTTTTACTTTTGTTTTTTAATCCCCTGAAGGGAGAACTGTTTTACATTTTTTTTTTTTTACACTTAGTAATGTATTAGCATATTCATATATGCTAATACATTATAATCTGTGTCACTTTGACACAGGCAGTGATCAGGACACCACACAGTGCGTCCTGGTCACTGGCTGGATACACAGACAGCCCTGGGGCCACTCTAGGTCCCCAGGGCTGACTGTGCAGCCGTTCCCCGGGCTCTGTCGGGTCACCGGGTGTTCCGATCACCCGACAGCGCAGACTGGAGAGATGGTCACGCTTGCGCAGAACTCTCAATTCTGTTCTATGGGGGTTCTGAGCAGAACCGAACACACCGCTCCCCTGAACTTGGAACTCTCATAGAACAGAATAGAGAGTGACTGCGGTAGTGCAGCCGGCGCAATCTGCGCCGTGACTTTCGGCCATCTTTTTCTTTTGCGGTAGAACCCCTTTAATTAATAAGAGAATATAAATTGCCCAACAGCAAACACAAGTAACTGTGTATCAGTTCACCTGCACGGGCAGTAGGTTCTGGAGGAGACACGGTAAGAAGTTAGCCCATTTCTTCCAATTCCAAGACTACACACACTTGCCGTACGGCATTACCAGCTTCCAATCCAGATAGGGGGGAGTCCAGTTATGAAGGCTTTATAAAAAAAACTTTATTACGAAAAATATTTAAAACATGAAGATTACTGAACACATGAGGTATAGGGTTACGATGGCATTCGTTCAAAAAATCACCATACCCACGCCGACGCGTTTCGAGAGCGAACTCTCTTACTCATGGCTTGTCAGGTAGTATATAAATTGCCCCTCCAAAAAGTCTGGGGAAAAGCTATTTCATGTAAAACCACCTCAAAAGACAAGGGGGGCCGCCCTCTGCCTAGAGAAAAAAAAATTCAAAGCCATCAGAAAAGCCTTCTTCACCATTAGAACTGTGAATCTGTGGAATGGCCGTCTGAGGAGCTGGTCACAGCAGGAACAGGTGAGGCTTCAAGAACAGCTTAGATCACTACCTACTACTAAATAATATTAAGACTTATGTAGCTGAATAAAGCACCTGGATCCAGTCTGATGGCAGTTTTTGGATCAGGAATGAAATCTTCCTTTAGGGCAGATTGGTTCTTGCCTTATGGGTTCTAAAGTCTTCATCAGAAGGGGAAACAAAGCCTAAAAATTCCCTCTACCCCTCCGTTCATCCACATCTCTCCTACCCTGTTTGAACTTGATGGAAACATGTCTTTTATTCAACTATACTATGTAACTATTGTACCATAACCGACCATTTAAAATGCCCATGCTGACCGCTACCTACACTGGACATGTGACCATAGAGCAATGGAAGAAGGCAGCCCGGTCTGATGAATCATGATTCATACTATGTGGATGGATGCATTTGTGTCACTTACCTGGAGAAGAGATGGTACCAGGATGCACTACGGGAAGAAGACAAGATGGCGGAGGCAGGGTGATGGGCAATGTTCTGCTGGGCAACCGTAGGCCCTGGCATCATGTGAACGTTACTGTGACAGGTGCTACTGACCAAACCATCGTGCAGACCTTCATGGCTGCGGATTCCCCAACAGCAGTGACCTCTTACAGCGGGATAATGCCCCCAGGGACCCACTGCAAACATTTTCCAAATATAAGGAACATGACAAAGAGTTCAGGGTGGTGACTCGCCCTCCAAATTCTTCAGATCTCAATCTGATCTGCATCTGTGGGATTTGCTGGAAAACAAGTCCGATCCATGGAGACCGCACTTTAGGCCAAAGATGTTTTAGCAGCACAAGGAAGACCTACACAGTATAATGCTGAGTCCACACAGCAAAGTGAAAATGGCGTCCAAAATCCAACTGCATTTTCACCTTGCACCAATGCTTTTTCGCCCATTTTTTGGCAAAACACCAGGGCTGTGGAGTCGGCAAGCCAAAGCCCCGACTCCGACTCCTCAATTTCCCAAACCTCCGACTCCTGACTCCCTCATACATGGCGCATGTTTAAGTGATAACTTTACTGTAGTAAAATGGTAACATCAGGCTGTTTATCACCTTATGATACAATAATCAAGCTATTTAGGTAGAACAGACACTGACAAGCAAAAGGGTAACAATGTTTTGATCTTTTGAACACTTGTGGGTAGAGTTGAAGAAAAAGCTGTATTTGTATCCAAGTCCAGTCTGCACCAACATTGGGAATGTGTAGAAGAGACCTGGGATCAGATTTTGGTCAAGATATGCTTGAATCTGATCCAGAGCCCAGAAGGATTCAGGCAGTATTGAAAACCAAAGGTGGATTTCCCAAATACTAACAAAATAATAAAAATTAACATTTTGATTTTTAGGAGCAAAACAGTAACAATGCAGTTACAGGAAAGAATCTGCAGAACTAAGCAGATGCTAAATACTTGCAAGTCAAATGTATGTATAAGATATGTAAGATGACTGTATATAAAATTACAGTAGCCTCATGTACAAAGCTGTAGTGGATGGAGAGATATGGAGCCTGAAAGTCACAAGTTCAAAACATTGTTACCCTTTTGCTTGTCAGTGTAAAATATATTTATTGGATATGACTTTAGAACACAAAAAATTGTAAATATGCAAAACACTGCAGGAACATTTGTGGAGTCTCTGAATTTGTTCTGAGAAATAGTATTGCCTCCATCAGATCCTGCATACATGACCTCACATCTGATCTCATTATTTCCAGGCTAGAGAACGGCCTCTCTACACTAACTTGGGTTGGGGGCAAAGCGGTGACCACAGGGGCAACATCTCTAACAATGTCAGGGTATAAAGGAATTGCCTCAGCCACAGTCAGTTTTGATGAATGGTTGATCTTCTACTTCTTTGAAAACAGGTGAAGAATTTTGCTGAAATCTGTTTGCCCTGGGAGCGGGATCTTTTCCCCTGGGGCAGCGCTTTGCCTGCTCCATGTCATCACTTACACTCCTCATGTTAAAGATATGGGAGCAGTCGCGCTGGCCGCACTCCAACTCCTCTTGCTCTTTGCATCGAACTAACTGGACCAACTTATTATATATTTTGGGAGTCGGAGTCGGTCCATTTTATGATGACTCCGACTCCAACTCTGACTCCACAGCCCTGCAAAGCACGACGATCAGACTTCGGATTCCCGGTGGCCCAGTACATTGGAGCTGCGGGAATCCGATGGCGGTCCGGCAGAATATACATGTTCTATATTCCGCCAGACGGCCGGTGGTTTAGGTTTCTCTCAGTAAACAATCCAGGCTATGTAGACTACAGCACGGATTTTCTATTGAGGTCTCTGGGGCACCGGCTACAGTCGTATTTTCTATTGAGGGCTACACAGCACAGGCTACAGTCGGATTTTCTATTGAGGGCTACACAGCACTGGCTACAGTCGGATTTTCTATTGATTGCTACACAGCACTGGCTACAGTTGGATTTTCTATTGAGGGCTACACAGCACAGGCTACAGTCGGATTTTCTATTGAGGGCTACACAGCACAGGCTACAGTCGGATTTTCTATTGAGGGCTACACAGCGCTGGCCACAGTCGGATTTTCTATTGAGGTCTACACAGAGCTGGATACAGTCGGATTTTCTATTGCTGTCTATGGGGCACTGGTTACAGTTGGATTTTCTATTGAGGTCTACACAGTGCTGGCTACAGTCGGATTTTCTATTGAGGGCTACACAGCACAGGCTACAGTCGGATTTTCTATTGAGGGCTACACAGCACTGGCTACAGTCGGATTTTCTATTGAGGGCTACACAGCACTGGCTACAGTCGGATTTTCTATTGAGGGCTACACAGCACTGGCTACAGTCGGATTTTCTATTGAGGGCTACACAGCACTGGCTACAGTCGGATTTTCTATTGAGGGCTACACAGCACTGGCTACAGTCGGATTTTCTATTGAGGGCTACACAGCACTGGCTACAGTCGGATTTTCTATTGAGGGCTACACAGCACAGGCTACAGTCGGATTTTCTATTGAGGGCTACACAGCACTGGCTACAGTCGGATTTTCTATTGAGGGCTACTCAGCACTGGCTACAGTCGGATTTTCTATCGAGGGCTACACAGCACTGGCTACAGTCGGATTTTCTATTGAGGGCTACACAGCACTGGCTACAGTCGGATTTTCTATTGAGGGCTACACAGCACAGGCTACAGTCGGATTTTCTATTGAGGGCTACACAGCACAGGCTACAGTCGGATTTTCTATTGAGGTCTATGGGGCACTGGCTACAGTCGGATTTTCATCGGATTCTAAATACTGAATCTGCCGAAAATCCGACCCAAAACCTGTGCTGTGTAGACTTAGCCTAAGAAAGGGGGTTTAGATATTCTAGTATATGCCCCATCTCTGACCCTGCGGGCCGGCAGTGATGACCAATACAATGCTCCTAATCAGCCGCCTCAGGACAGGGAGCTCATTATGTGCGGCACCAGTGACACCAGTTCATTATTAGTGAGGAGATACAATGCCGGCGACCTAGCTTCATTCATGTGGACGCCGCTTACAAGCACTCACTGTCCTATACACTGTTATTAGAAGATACAAAACAGATGCAAATGATACGCTGCCTCCACAAAGGGACATTGTAGAGCAACACTGGAGGAACGACCCAAGAGAAGGAAGGAGCAGGAAGGGAAGTCCACCACAAGGGTTTGGACCCCGGGGGTGACCAAGACATCTCCTGGGCTCTCTCATCGCCTTTGGGGGCCCCCCCAGTGAATGGTGGGTTGGGGGGTGTAGATGTTCTTCTCCTCTTACACAACCCAAATAACCCAAGCAACTCATCCCTTGATAAAAAACCAATATGGATATCAACAGGCATCTCCGACAAAAAGAAAAGAAGAAACCCAAAGGGGGCCCAAATGGGAGAGCTGCTGCAGACTGACCCAAGGGGACCAGTAGGGGGCTGCTGCAGGACTGAGCCCAAGGGGGCCCGCAAAGCCTGCAGGAATGAGCCCAACGGGACCACTGGGAGAGCTGCTGGGGGATGGCCCAAGGGGGCCCAGCTAAAAACTGCGGGACTGACCAAGGGGGACCACTGGGAAGCTTGCAAAAAGGCCCAAGGGGGACAATGGAACTTCTGCAGACTGAGCCCAACGGGGACCCAGGAGATGGCTGCGGGAATGAGCCCCAACGGGACCACAGGAGAGCTGTTTTGGGGGGGAGAGCCCAAACGAACCAGATAGGAGAGTTTCGCAGGACTGACCCAATGGGGCCACTAGGAGAGCTGCTCAGGACGGGCCCCAATGGGACCGAGGGGGAGCTGTGCGGGGACTGGCCCAAGGGGACCAGCTAGGAGAGTGCTGTAGGGATGACCCAAGGGGGACCAGCAGGAGAGTGCGCGGGACTGAGCCCAACGGGGCCCAATAGGAAGCTGCTGCAGGAATGAGCCCAACGGGGACCAGCTAGGAGAGCTGCTGCAGGACTGAGCCCAACGAGGACCAGCTAGGGAGCTGCTAAGACTGAGCCCAACGGGGCCCCCAGGGGGCTGCTGCAGGACTACCCAATGGGATCAATAGGAGGCTGCGCAGAATGGCCCAATGGGGACCACTAGAGGGGCAGACTGAGCCCAGGGGGAAACCAGCGGGAGAGCTGCTGCAGACTGACCCCAATGAGGACCAATAGGAGAGCTGGCAGCGAGCCCAACGGGGCCCAGCTAGGAGAGCGCTGCAGGACTGACCCAAGGGGGGACCAGCGGGAAGCGCTGCAGGACGACTAAATGGGGCCCAAACTAGGAGCTGCTGCAGGACTGAGCCCAATGGGGACCAGATAGGAGAGCTGCTGCAGGACTGAGCCCAAGGGGGACCACTGGGAAGCTGCGCAAAAGACCCCAAGGGCCCAGATAGGAGAGCTGCTGCAGGACTGAGCCCAAGGGGGACCAGCTAGGAGAGCTGCTGCAGGACTGAGCCCAATGAGGACCAGCTAGGAGAGCTGGCAGATGACCCAACGGGGCCAGCTGGAGAGCTCTGAGGACTGAGCCAAGGGGACCATAGGAAGCTGCTGCAGGATGACCCAAGGGCCAGAAAAAGGGGGGTCTGCGGGAATGACCCAAACGGGACAGATAGGGGAGCTGCTGGGGACACCCCAATGGGGACCAGCTAGGAGAGCTGCTGCAGGACTGAGCCCAATGGGGACCAGATAGGGGAGCTGCTGCAGTACTGAGCCCAATGGGGACCAGATAGGAGAGCTGTGCGGACGAGCCCAATGAGACCAAAGGAGGCTGCTGCGGGAAGAGCCCAATGGGACCACTAGGAGAGTGCTGCAGGACGGGCCCCCAATGGGGATCAGATAGGGGAGCTGCTGCAGGACTGAGCCCAACAGGGACCAGATAGGAGAGCTGCTGCAGGAAGGGCCCCCAAAGGGGGACCAATAGGAGAGCTCTGCAGGACTGACCCCAATGAGGACCAATAGGAGGCTGCTGCAGGAGAGCCAATGGGGACCAGATAGAACTCTGCGGGATGACCCAATGGGGACCAGCAGGGAGCTCGCAGGACTGGCCCCAACGGGGACCAGATAGGGGAGCTGCTGCAGGACTGAGCCCAATGGGGACCAGCTAGGAGAGCTGCTGCAGGACTGAGCCCAATGGGGACCAGCTAGGAGAGCTGCTGCAGGACTGAGCCCAATGGGGACCAGCTAGGAGAGCTGCTGCAGGACTGAGCCCAACGGGGGACCGCTGGGGAACTTGAAACTGACCCCAAGGGGGACCAGCTAGGAGACTGCTGCAGGCCCGACCCCAATGGGACCACTGGGAAGCTGCTGCGGACTGAGCCCAATGGGGCCCAAAGAGAGCTCTGCAGGAATGACCCCAAACGGGGACCAATGGGAAAAGACTGCTCAGGACTGAGCCCAAATGGGACAGCTAGGAGAGCTGCTGCAGGACTGAGCCCAACGGGGACCAGATAGGAGAGCTGCTGCAGGACTGAGCCCAATGGGGACCAGATAGGAGAGCTGCTGCAGGAAGGCCCCAAACGGGACCGAAGGGAGTGCTCAGAACTGAGCCAAGGCCCAATGGGAGAGCTGCGCAGGAAGGGGCCCAAATTGGGGACCATAGGAGACTGTGCGGGACTGACCCCCAATGAGGACCATAGGGAGCTGCTGCGGGACTGAGCCAATGAGGACCGCTAAGACTGCGCGGGGACTGAGCCCAAGGGGACCAATGGGAAGCTGCTGCAGGAATACCCCCTAATGAGGACCAGCTAGAGACTCTGCAGGGACTGACCCCAAATGGGCCCAGCT
Source organism: Phyllomedusa bahiana (assembly GCA_025379985.1). NCBI lineage: Eukaryota > Metazoa > Chordata > Amphibia > Anura > Hylidae > Phyllomedusa > Phyllomedusa bahiana. The sequence continues at coordinate 52,079 of JAODAL010018949.1, read as the reverse complement.
AGGAGACTGCTTGCGGGAATGACCCCAAGGGGGGACCAATGGGAGAGCTGCTGCAGGACTGAGCCCAATGAAAAACACAAGAGCTGCAAAACTGAGCCCAAGGGATCAGATAGGGACTGCGCAAACTGAGCCCAATGAGGACCAGCTGGGGAGAGCTGCTGCGGACTGAGCCCAAGGGGGAAACCAATGGGAGAGCGCCAGGCTGACCAATGGGGCCGATAGGGAGAGCGCTGCAGGACTGACCCAAAAGGGGGACCAGATAGGAGGGCTGCAGAATGGCCCAATGGGGACCAATAGGGAGCGCTGCGGACGGCCCCCAATGGGGACCAGAAGGGGCGCTGCGGGACTGGCCAAGGGGACCGATGGGACGTGGGGACTGACCCCCCAAAGGGGGACCACTAGGGGACTGCTGCAGGACTGAGCCCAATGGGGACCAGATAGGGGAGCTGCTGCAGGACTGAGCCCAACGGGGACCAGATAGGGGAGCTGCTGCAGGACTGAGCCCAATGGGGACCAGATAGGGGAGGCGCCGGACTAGCCCCGGGGACCAGATAGGGAGGTTTGCAGGACTGAGCCCAAGGGGGCCCAATGGGGGGACTGCTGCGGGACTGACCCAAACAGGGCCCAAGGGGGAAGCGCTGCAGGACTGACCCCAATGGGGCCCAGATGGGAATGCTGCAGGACGACCCAATGGGGACCAATAGGAGAGTGCTGCAGGCTGACCCAAGGGGGGGGGACCGATAGGGGAGCTGCTGCAGGACTGAGCCCAATGGGGACCAGATAGGGGAGCTGCTGCAGGACTGAGCCCAATGGGGACCAGATAGGGGAGCTGCTGCAGGACGAGCCCAACGGGGCCCAGGGATAGGGGAGCTGCGCGGGGACTGAGCCCAAGGGGGCCCCAGAAGGGAGAGGCTGCGGGGAGAGCCCAAGGGGGCCAATAGGGACTGCTGCAGGAAAAAGAAAAACATCTTTACCATAAAAAATTTTAAAAAAATTCTGATTACTTGGGGGATGTGTTGGACAGCTCCTATAAATGTGCAGCACAGGCCCGGGGTTGGTCGGCTTAAATTTTTATACGGTGTAAAAAGGCACATACATCTGAATACTATCAAATAGATATTAAGAATCGTACGCGATCCAGCTTTTCAAACCCTCAAATAAAATGTAAACAATAACACAGACCAAACCTAGTCACAAGGAGATTATACTTGGTCTGTTAAAGGCTATGCGACCCGTTTTAAAATTTGTCCAAATGAGCATGCAAATTGATCTTTGGGGTTTGCTTTTATGAGAAGCTCCGATCTGCAGAAACAGTTTAGGTCAAAAATAGGACCTGCTTGAAAATGCACCGCAAACCCCTCATGAATCCCAACTAATGGCCACAACAGATGTCTACAATGAATGTCCACAATGAATATCCACAATAGATGCCCCCCAATGTCCACAATGGATGCCCCCCAATGTCCACAATGGATGCCCCCCAATGTCCACAATGGAAGTCCACCAATGCCCACAATGGAAGCCACCTTGCCCACAATAAATGTTAAATTTGAAGCCCAAAATCCCCCACAATGAATTCCCCAATGTCCAAAAAGAAATCAAAATTTAAACCCACAAAAATGTCCACAATGGAAGCCCACAATGAATGTCCACAATGGATGCCCACAATGAATGTCCACAATGGGCAGCCCCAAGCCACAATGGAACCCCCAATATTCCAATGAATTTCAAATAAAAGCCCACCAAATTCACAAAAAATGTCTACAAGGAACCCAAAATATTCCAATGAAGGGTCTACAAGGAACCCACCAATGTTCAAAAAATGCTAAGGAAGCCCACCAATGTTCAGAATGAATGTCTACAATGGAAGCCCCCAAGTTCAAATAAATGTCTAAACAATAAAAGCCCCCCAATGTTCAAATAATGTCTAAAGGAGCCCCCCAAATATCACAAGAATGCTCAATGGAACCCCAGCAATCCCCACAATGAAGGCACAAGGGAAACCCCACCAATTTTTCACAAAAAATGCCCTAAAATGAACCCACCAATGTCCACAATAATGTCCACAATGAATGCTACAATAAGCCCCCCAATGTCCACAATAAAATCCAAAATAATGTCCACAATGGCAGTCCACCAATGTCCACAATGAATGTCTACAATGGAAGCCCACCAATGTCCACAATGAATGTCCACAATGGAAGCCCACCAATGTTCAGAATGAATGTCTACAATGGAAGCCCACCAATGTTCACAATGAATGTCTACAATGGAAGCCCAATTTTCACAATAATGCTACAAGGGAAAGCCCAAAATGCCCACAAGAATTCTACAAGGAAGCCCGCAATCCACAATAATTCCCACAAGATCCCACCAATGTCCACAATGAATGTCTACAATGGAAGCCCACCTATGCCCACAATGGAAGCCCACCAATGTCCACAATGAATGTCCACAGTGGATGCCCACCAATTCCCACAATGAATGCCCACCAATGTCCACAATGAATGTCCACAATGGATGCCCACCAATTCCCACAATGAATGCCCACCAATGCCCACAATGAATGGCCACAATGAATGTCCACAATGGATGTCCACAATGGATGCCCACCAATGTCCACAATGAATGCCCACCAATGTCCACAATGAATGTCCACAATGAATGCCCACCTATGTCCACAATGGATGCCCATTCATGTCCCCAAAGTATACCCACTAATGTCCACAAATTGCCACTAATGATTCTCACTAATGTTCACAATGGATGTCCCCAACAGATACCTACCACTGTCCACAATGTATGCTCACTAATTTCCCCAATGTATGCCCACTAATGTCCACAATGAATGCCTAAGAATGGCCACAATTGTTTTCTCCAAATGTCCACAATGTGTCCCCAAGATGCTCACAACGCCACATAAAACCCTTTAATGTCCCATCTATTTCCCCACAAATTCATAATGGTTGCCTACAAATGGCACAATGTATGCCCACTACTGTCCATAACTGACGCCTACTAATGTCCACAGTGGATGCCCAAAAAACCCCCAAAGGGTTTCCCACTGCTGTGCACAATACCTGCCCACTAATGTCCACAATGCCCACTGATGCCTACTAATATCAGTGGACACCCAACGTTTCATACACAGACGATCAAGCGGGAACCCAACAATAATATCCAACATCATCATCAGGAAGGAAGGTGAGATTTCCCAGTTCCCCCTTCAGCTGGTTACTGTAAGGCTATACAGCGCTATGGAGCGTGGGAATTTACAACAGCCCATGGGCTGATACAAAATAGAGGATTTAAAAAAAGCACACGACCTGGGACACTGCGGCCGGAGTTTAAAAGTCCTTCAGGTTTTATCAGCGGGCGGGGTTCTTGAGAAACGGCAAGGAGGACCCCACGGGAGGGTCTCCCAGGTCGAACACCTGAGCCGTGTCCCATGTCACCCTGTGGTTGGGTGGCAGCACCCGGCACCTGATCAGCCACTGGGCGCACTGTCTCCAAGGCTCCATGGCTGCAGGTGTAATGAGAAAAGTGCAAGGCGAGGAGGCCGGCAAGGTTTGGCGGGGAGCCTGCTGGAGGCCGATCACAGACCCATCTGCCCTGGAAGTGCCGCTGCATGCTGGGGAAGAAAGTGAGTGCAGAATCGGATCCCTGGGGTCACAGCCTCCAGCACACCCTAGGGTCACAGCCTCCTGCACCCTGGGTCACAGCCTCCTGCACACCCGGGGTCACAGCCTCCTGCACACCCTAGGGTCACCGCCTCCCGCACACCCTGGGTCACAGCCTCCTGCACACCCGGGGGTCACAGCCTCCTGCACCCTGGGGTCACAGCCTCCTGCACCCTGGGGTCACAGCCTCCAGCACACCCTAGGGTCACAGCCTCCAGCACACCCTAAGGTCACAGCCTCCTGCACCCTGGGGTCTCAGCCTCCTGCACCCTGGGGTCACAGCCTCCTGCACACCCTGTGGTTCAGCCTCCTGCACCCTGGGTCACAGCCTCCTGCACCCTGGGTCACAGCCTCTTGCACACCCTGGGGTCACAGCCTCTTGCACACCCTGGGGTCACAGCCTCCTGCACACCCTGGGGTCACAGCCTCCTGCACACCCTGGGTCTCAGCCTCCTGCACCCTGGGGTCACAGCCTCCTGCACACCCTGGGTCACAGCCTCCTGCACACCCTGGGTCACAGCCTCCTGCACACCCTGGGGTCACAGCCTCCTTCACACCGGCGGGGGTCACAGCCTTTTGCACACCCTGGGGTCACCCAATTCTGGCTGTAGGGTCACAGTTCCTGCACACCCTGGGGTCACAGCCTCCTTCACACCCGGCGGGGTCACAGGCTTCTGCACACCCTGGGGTCACAGCCTCTTGCACACCCTGGGGTCACCCAATTCTGGCTGTAGGGTCACGGTTTCCTTCAGACCCGGCGGGGTCACAGCCTCTTGCACACCTTGGGGTCACAGCTTCTTCACACCCGGCGGGGTCACAGCCTGCAGAACCCCCAGTTCTGGCTGTAGGGTCCCAGTTCCTGCACACCCTGGGGTCACAGCTCCTTCCCACCCGGCGGGGTCACAGTCTTCTGCACACCCTGGGGTCACCCAATTCTGGCTGTAGGGTGACAGTTTCCTTCAGACCCGGCGGGGTCACAGACTCTAGCACACCCTGGGGTCACACAATTCTGGCTGTAGGGTCACAACTCCTTCACACCAGGCAGGGGTCACAGCCTTCAGAACACCCAATTCTGGCTGTAAGGTCACAGTTCCTGCACACCCTGGGGTCACAGCCTCCTTCACACCCGGCGGGGTCACAGTCTTCTGCACACCCTGGGGTCACCCAATTCTGGCTGTAGGGTGACAGTTTCCTTCACACCCGGCGGGGTCACAGTCTGTAGGGCACCCAGTTCTGGCTGCTGGGTGACAGTTTCCTTCCCAGCCGGCTGTCAGTGCGGGTTGGCAGCCTCCGTCACCGCCGGCTCCTCTGCAGGCTGCTGTCACAGGGTGTCTCCTCATCTGGGCTCCTCTTCATGGTGGCAGGACATAGCGCGGTCACCGAGCTGCCATCCCCGCTCGCAGTCACTCTCTAGGACTTGCTGGTACTTTGCAAGCAGCTGCGTCCCTCCCTGCAGTCAGTGCCTCCGCCCGGCGCCCATGCTCACTGGCTGCCCGTCACTGTCCTCTTCCCTCCTTGATCTCTCCGGCTGTGGTGCCGTCGCCTCTCTCCAGCACTGCCTTGGGCTGCAGCTCCTGTGTGACGCATGCGCAGTGCGAGGCATATGGATGTGTGACACCACCGGCTGTAATTACCCGGGAGGAGGGGGCAGAGGCTGATGACACGGGCGGCTGCTGTGTGATGCTGGCGCTACTCTCTGACCGCTGCGGGAAACCTTAAAGGAGCACTAAACCTGCTCTACAGTCCGAGTAAAAGAGAAAGTCTGCGGCAAACTGGCTTCCTTTTACAAACAGCAGAACATAAATTATAAGCTGCACTGTGATTGGTCGTACAACTAAGACTGTTGCCCGTGGCAACCAATCACAGCGCAGCTTTAATTTTTTAAACAGTAGAACATGATATATAAGCTGCACTATGATTGGTTGTAAAAGGAAGACTGTTGCTCCTGGCAACCACTCACAGAGCTGCTTTAATATTTCAAACAGCAGAACATGATATATAAGCTGCACTGTGATTGGTTACATAAGTAGGACAGCTTCCCCTCGCACCCAAACACAGAGCAGCTTTAGTTTTTCAAACAGAACATGATATATATGCTGCACTGTGATTGGTCATTAATACTATTGCCTCTGGCAACCAATCACAGCGCAGCTTTAATGTTTCAAACAGCAGAACATGAATTATAAGCTGCACTGTGATTGGTAGTAAAAGAAGACTGTTTGTAGCCTATAGCAACCAATCACAGTGCAGCTTACACTTCATTTTCTGCTGTTTTTAAAATTAAGATAGTTTGTTTCATTAAAAAAAAAAAAAAAACAGCAGTACATGACGTATAAGTTGCACTGTGATTGGTTGTAAGAAAAAAAAATGTTGGGTTTGTTGTTACTATCAAACAATCACAGTGCATCTTTGTTGTTTTAAACAGCAGAATACAAAATATAAGCTGTGCTGTGATTGGTTGCAAAAGGAAGCCTGTGTTTTTAAGGGCATGTCCCCAGGGCACGGGTTTTCGGACGGTTTTTCAGCCGGTTTGCGGTTTTTCAGACCGCCTGAAAAAACGGCCGAAAATGAGCACAATTGTGCTCTATGGAAAACCCGTGCAGCAGTCCCTACTGCACGAGTTTTCCGCCCGGCGGTTTTGCCGCCGGCGGTCCGGCGGCAAAACATTGTAGAGGCACCATCTTCCGTCCGGAAGATGTGCTTCTCAATGGGAGAGAAAAGCTCATTGCGGAGAAAAGCCGCCCCCCCCCCCACCCCTCCCGGCGGCCGTGGGGACGGGCGCAAAACAGGACAAATACCGGCCGGCAAACCGGCCGGTATTTGTCCTGTGCCGTGTGAACGTGCCCTTACTGTAACAAAAAAACAGTGCAGCTTTTACTTCAGGATACGCTGTTTAAAGAAAAAAATGTAAGCTGCGTTGTGATTAGCTGATAAGGACAACAACCTGTCTTCCTTATACAAACAGCAAAACCCGAATTATAAGCTGCACTGTCATTGGCTGTTACGGTGAACAAAGACAAAGGGCCTTATGTATGAAGACTGTCTTTGTTGCCCATAGCAACCAACCAGGTAATAGCGACCATTCAGAGCCCATAACAACCAGTCAGAGCCCCTAGCAACCAACCAGAGCCCATATCAACCAACCAGAGCCCATGGCAACCAATCAGAACTCATAGCAACCAATCAGGGCTCATAGCAACCAATCAGAGCCCATAGCAACCAATCAGAGCTCATAGCAACCAATCAGAATTCATAGCAACCAATCAGAGCTCTGCTTTCATTTTTCTGAAGCAGTATGGAAAATGAAAGCTGGGCTCGGATTGGTTGCTATGGGCTCTGATTGGTGGCTATGGGCTGTGATTGGTTGCCATGGACTCTTATTGGTTGCTATGGGCTCTGATTGGTTGAGTGAGGGGCATTTTTTGTGGGCTGAAGTTCACTTTTTATTGCAACCAGTTTGGAATACATGTGACTTTTTTGATTAAATTTATTCCAATTTTTAGGGAACTTGAAATGACCAAAAAACCACAATTGTGGCGTTTGGAATTTTTTTTTCTACGGTATTCAGCATACAGGATAAATGATGTTATATTTTAATAGATCAGACGTGTATGTGTAAGTTTTTGTTATTTTATTTTTTTTATTTGTAAAATGGCAAAAGGAGGGTGATTTGAACTTGTAAGATTTATTTTTTTATTTTTTTTACACTCTAAAACTATTTTTTATTTATTTTAACTTTGAGTTCCACTAGGGTGCAAAAGTAGCAAAATCGATGGAAGCCTTCACAAGGAAAAATCAACACATGTTAAGCGATCCGGGCCTGTGATTTCGCCACAGGTTCCCCCGATCACAGTGAGGAACAGTGCGCGGCACTGTTTCTCATTGATTACAACTTTTAGGGTAGGTTCTGTACACGTTCCAATACGCCGGGTGTTTTGAAAGCACGCGCTGATTAGCACGTACTTCCAAAGCACAGGCCCACGGTCAGCCCCATTCACATGCATTGTTGGCGGTGCGCAAGCGCTGCGAAGAAGTGACATGTCACTTCTCTCCCCAGGTGAATGATACGATCGTATTGTATGCCCGGGGAGACGAGGCGTAATTCATAGTTCTCTATGAGAGCTATGAATTACCGTAATTGCGGCGCGCATTTTGGCGTGTATAAAGCGCAAATATGCAGCGAAATGTGATCCACAATTACGGCATGTGAACATACCCTTAGAGATTGCAAAGAGAGACACATCAGGCCACGCCTTTATCTATTCCCAAACACATATATGCCAACTTTTTAGAAGGGACATATTGTATCCAATGAAGAAATATTAAGTAAGTTGTTATGTAATATACAGCATGGAGGCAATCAGATACTTTTTAAAGCAAGAGAGTCAGTTTATTGATGCAAATCTATTTCCCAAATGAGAAAGAGGGACATTTATAGAGCTAAGAGGGACAAGGGTTAAAAATAGGGACACTTGGGAGGTATGGATTTAGATGCTGCGGCCATCTTTGCCGTGGCATCTAAGGGGTTAAACAGCGCGGGATTGCAGCAGCGTTCTCCCACGCTGTAACCGTGGAGTGTTAGCTGAAATTACCAGCTAACACCCGGTAGCTATGAAGTTGGATCGCAGAATGATACGTCCAATGTCAGTAAGGGTTTAAACTGACTGTCAATCATCTGCATACACTTAAAGGGAACCTGTCACATAGGTTATGCCCCCCTTGCTGAGGGCAGCACAAGCCAGTGTCAGACCTGCTGTTCCCAGCGCTGTGTCCCTTACTCTGTAAGATGCAGCAGTTTTAGAGCATTTACCCCTCAAATCTTATTCATGAGCAGTTGTTAGCCCCGCCCAACAAGGCTAGCCCCGCCCACCGACAGTTATTCACATGTTTCTACCTATTCAAAGTAATAGGTTTATCAGTTGAGGTGGGCGGAGCTAGCCTCCGATGGGCAGGGTTTGAAAAAAACTGACTCTTTGAAGGACTCTTCGAATAACTCTTCTCGCTGAAAACTGCAGATTTGAGCATTAAATACACGAGAACTGCAGCATCTTACAGAATAAGGGGCACAGCGCTGGAAACAGCAGGTCTGTCACTACCCTGTTCTGCCCTCAGCAAGGGGGGCATAATCTGTGTGACAGGTTCTCTTTAAATAGAAAATCTGTGCATTAGTCCCCACTGCACGGATTTTCCGCTGGACGGTGTTTGACACTGTCGACGCTCCTAAAAACTTAGAACATATTCCTTCTATCGCCCGGTTTTCGGGCAGAACATGAATGTCTGAATGTGAAGGGGGACGTTTTGAATCCGCAAACCGCAGACAATAGCCGTCCCCTTCAGGGCCATCTTTTCCATTGGGCACACTAGGCAGTTGCCCAGGGGCCCCACAAGTATAGGGGCCCCAGGTGGGGTATGCTTGCCCCAGGAATACAAGACATACCCATAATCCCATGGTTGGCTTTGCTTATTTTACTGTTTTGTCTGTTTTTAGGATGTGCAAACAAATAAAAACCATTGTGGAGAAGGGCTCCCTGCCATGCCAATTAGTCTTGCAGGCTGCTGGACATAAGTGGTGTGATAATATGGGTGTGCTTGGGGATGGCTAGATTCATGACCTAGTGTAATGTCATGTATTTGGACAGGGCCTCCTGCAGTGCTCTGCCCAGGGGCCTATAATGCTGTTGAGACGGCTCTAGTCCCCTTACTTACAAAAAGAAGACAAAATACTTGTCGGATTATCCGAGAGAATAAGAAATATAAGGATATAAAAAAAAAGACATTGCAAAAGTATACACCAGCTAGAACCAAATATTAGACGTACCAAAAAAGTGTGTAAATAAAACACTTGCAGCCGGTGAATATATATTAAAATAAATAAAATTTTATTGAATACATTAAAAACCGTACAACACAATTACAAAAATAGCACAAATGGTTAATTGGAAATAGTGAATAATAGTGAATAAGTCATAATATAGGGAATGATGTAAAATACAGATATGCAAATCAATGAATGGGATCATGATTAAGTAGAAAGTTCCCATCAAGTGAATAAAACATACCAACAATCATGCTAAATAAATATACATGCAGAAACCAGTATACATTCCTCACTGTATAAATGAACGTGCAATGAAAGTAAATAAATGATTGTAGATGAAAATGCAAATATGCAACGAGAAAGTATATACCAAGTGAAAAAATTATGTTATCATTACCATGATCCAAAAGGATCACATACTACCCTGTTTCCCCGAAAATAAGACAGTGTCTTATATTAATTTTTGCTCCTTAAGACGAGCTGAGACTTATTTTTAGGGGATGTTTTTCTTTTCTATGAACAATAATTCACATTTATTGTTGAACAAAACATCAACCTGTATTAATATACTGTAGTGATTTCATCACAGACATCAGCAGAAGCAGCCAAACTCTGAATTGCATCAAAAAAATGCACTAGGTCTTATTTTCAGGGGTGTCTTATTTTCGGGGAAACAGGGTAGAAAATGACGAATATCCTTGCAGATGAAGAATATTTACTACAGGAGCTGCACCTAGTTTACTTGTTAATGGTTGGACATTTTTGTCAAGATTAAAAGTTTTGTCTGTACTGTCTGTTCCCAGCGGCAGAAATACCCGGTGGTTGTGGTGCTGGTGGGATGTAAGGGAAAGGGGTATTCCCACCACACTGTGTAAAGAAACACGGCTATGTAGACGGAAAAATAAAACAGTTATGGCTTTCGAAAAGCGGGAAAGAAAAAAATAAAAACAGAAATCTGAAAATAGCTGCGTCATTAAGGGGTTAAAGAGGTTTTCTCGTCACAAACATTGAAGAGGTATTGATAGGATATGCCTATCAATGTCAGAGGTGCGGGTTCCAACTCTGGGACCATACCTATCTCGAGAACCGGCTCCTGAATCTCCTTGTTCGTAGTAGAGAAGTAGCAGCGCTTGTGCGTTCGCTCTCCATTCACGTTAATGGGAGTTCTGAGTACGGCTGAGCGGTTGCATTTGGCTGCACCCTGTACTCCCATTGAAATCAAAGGAAAGTAACCACGAAAGTGCGTCCAATTTTTTGTTCAGAAAGGGGAATTTCAGGACCCCCACCTATCTCACACTAATAATCATAAAGATATGCCATCAACATCTGCAATGGCAAAACCCTTTAAGCCCCAGTTGTAATACATTTGCCATATTGATTTCTATGGGTTTAAAAAGATACCAATACGGATGTGTTGGAACATGCTATGTATTAAATAAAACACCATGCACTAAAAAATTAATGTATTAAAAAAATGGGAATGTGAATAGATCAGAGCCCATAGCAGCCAATCAAAGCCCATAGCAGCCAATCAGAGCCCATAGCAACCAATCAGAGCCCATAGCAACCAATTAGAGCTCATATCAACCAATCCGAGCTAATAGCAACCAATCTGAGCTCATAGCAACCAATCAGAGCTCATAACCAATCAGAGCCCATAGCGACCAATCAGAGCCCATAGCAACCAATCAGAGCTCATAACAACCAATCAGAGCCCATAGCAACCAATCAGAGCTCATAGCAACCAATCAGAGCTCATAGCGACCAGAGCTCACAGCAACCAATCAGAGCTTACAGCGACCAATCAGAGCCCATATCAACCAATCAGCGCTCATAGCGACGAATTAGAGCTCATAGCAATCAATCAGGGCTCATAGCAACCAATCAGAGCCCATAGCGACCAATCAGAGTCCATAGCGCCCAATCAGAGCCCATAGTAACCAATCAGCGCTCATAGCAACCAAACAGAGCTCATAACATCCAATGAGAGCCCATAGCGACCAATCAGAGCTCCCCTTTAATTTTTTCAGAGCACTACAGTATATGAAATGAAAAGGGAGCTCAATTTGTTTGCTATGGGAAACAAAGAAAGTCTTAGACTCAAACAGTTTTCATACATGTGGCCCCAGGTTCTACTGGTAGGATCCTCCTGCTCCTAGTATTTCTCATAAACCATTTCAGTAAAATAATAAAATCAAATAACAACATAATAGCTGTGAAGAACAATCACTCAAGAAATCTTGCTCGGAAATAGGAACATTTTGTTTTATTTAGTGGAAAAGATGTCTCCTCGCCCCTCTCTGCTGTCACCCAAATGTCAGGAGGGTGGGAGAAAGGCATTTGTTTTAAATGGTTATTTGTTTTTTTTTCTTTACAATTTGACCCAGTGACCATTCAAACCTTAGGGTTTTGCCCATTACGCTATCATCATAATGCAGTCTGCTGACAGGTCCATTTAAAGTGTTGGATGGCATCAATAAACAACACAAACTGACAACCTGATTATTGGCTGCCAATTGGCTGCCACACAATGAAATACGGTAGCAAGCCAATGTACAGAGTGGGAGCCAGTATGTTGATTAGGGCTGTATCCAGGACAATGCAATTAGATTAGAACAGTGGCTGATCCGGCCATGCACAAGAGTGTGGTAAAGTGCAGACTAACCTTATGGTCTCCAGACTAAGAGCATGGTCTGCTGTTGCATAAAGCAGACGCCCACAATGCTGTTGTTAATGGCAGTACCTGGTTTTGTAGGCTGTATGCATATAACGGCAAAACCATGCAACCAATAGTGGATTGCAAATTAATTCTGCAATGCTGAAGGTGTAAAGCTTGGAAAACGAGGCAGCCATTACTAGTCCATAGAAAACTATACTGAAGAGCAAGTCTGGGCGTTTTTAGCTGCATCGTGGCCGTCTGGTTTATGCACCATCAGACCATACTCTCAGGATGACAATCCAAGGAGCAACTTTTTGGTAGGAGTACACAGAGTGGTCTCAGCGTAGTCTCAGTGTGGCCATAACGTGACCTAGAACTGCTGAATAGTCTCCCAAAAAATGGGAACCTAACCCCTGACGAAACCAGGTTAACTGGTGAAACATGTTGGGGAGGTCAGGCATGACGTTTTAAATTGTGATTCTTCACCTCTGTCTACAAGTGTCACCCGCTGCAGAGGGTGTCACAAGGGGGCCTTATTTGTTTTGTGTCCATTAGATTAGGGATAACTGCCCAAGTAGGATGCTATTCCTTCCTTCAGAAGTAGAAAGGGTTAAATGGTGAGGTTAGAAATCATGTTTTTTTAAATAGTGTGTATAGAGGTTAAGAGTTATACATAATAAAAGTTACGTTTTAGTGTTTTATAGATAGAGAACTGATAGAGTTTAAGTTTGCCTATGGCAAAATAGTGAATATAGTGACTAGAACTGGTGAGGCACCCCACATCAGTGATTTTTAATTATCTTAAAGAGGTACTCTTACCACATTGGTAGCTTTGAACATGTAGGCAAAGGTAGATAAAGGCTATTGCCAAATACAATGCTCTTCTGATTTTGCTTCATTTCAGAGCTAGAGCAGTTCTTATCTTCTTCTTGTGTACACAAGCTTTCCTACGTTACTAAACATCTCTCTCTTCTCCTCTTCCTGCTCTAATAGCCCTGGTCAGGATGGTGATGTCACTACTGTTTCTTATCAGCAGCATAGGAGCTTGTTTATTTTTCTTACTGTCAAAATTTAACCCATTAGAGCTCTGTAGCCTTCTGCTTTGCTGTTTAAATCCTTCTATTTTCATTTTCCTCTACCAGGCACAGCTAGGAATCACAGAGCTGAAATGCCAGTCACTGCTGTAGAACTACTCATAGCCTGCACATAAAGTGGGAGCCTGAAGATGTAGAATCTCCCACAGCCTAACCAGGAAGTGGGAACCTGAAGCTGTAGAACTGCCCACAGCCTGAACAGGAAGTGGGAGCCTGAAGCTGTAGAACTGCCCACAGCCTGAACAGGAAGTGGGAGCCTGAAGCTGTAGAACTGCCCACAGCCTGAAAAAGGAAGTGGGAGCCTTAAGCTATAGAACCGCCCACAGCCTGAAAAGGAAGTGGGAGCCTGAAGCTGTAGAACTGCCCACAGCCTGAAAAGGAAGTGGGAACCTAAAGCTGTAGAACCACCCACAGCCTGACCAGGCAGTGGGAGCCGGATGCTGTAGAACCGCCCACCGCCCGCCCCGGAAGTGGGAGCCTGAGGCTGTCGAATCGCCCACATCCTGACCAGGAAGTGGGACCCTGATGCTGTAGAACTGCCCACAGCCTGAATAGGAAGTGGGAGCCTGAAGCTGTAGTATCGCCCACAGCCGGAATAGGAAGTGGGAACCTAAAGCTGTAGAACTACCCACAGCCAGAACAAGAAGTGGGAGCCTGAAGCTGTAGAACTGCCCACAGCCTTGAACAGGAAGTGGGAGCCTGAAGCTGTAAAACCGCCCACAGCCTGAACAGGAAGTGGGAGCCTGAGCTGTAGAACCGCCCACAGCCTGAATAGGAGGTGGGAACCTAAAGCTGTAGAACCACCCACAGCCTGAACAAGAAGTGGCAGCCTGAAACTGTAGAATTGCCCACAGCCTGAACAGGAAGTAGGAACCTGAAGCTGTAGACCCACCCACAGCCTGAACAGGAAGTGGGAACCTGGAGCTGTAGAACCGCCCACTTGGTACTTATTGAATATGCAGTTTTTTCATTCAGTTGCCCTAGTAGAGGGGTGTGTGAACTTCTGTTCATTAATTATTTGCACTTGTTATATCTTTCCCAAGTAGCACAGGGACTTGTATTGAAAGACGTCAGTGCAGACGAACAACCTTCACCGCCCGATGCCAAAAGTCGGCGAGCGGTCGTTAAGGGGTTAAGGCCCTATTCACATCCCATTTTGGGCACCGTTTGTTTCGTCAGTGACTTCTACAGCCATTGACTTCTATAGGACTATAGGGATAGGACTATGTTTTCCCTGTTTACCAAATGTGTACGGTTTCTGAATCGGACATAAAAGCGCAATCGACCTCACTTTTGTCATCGGTGCAGAAACTGTACACGTTTGGTAAATAAGCCAACTACAGTTCAATTAGGACTATAGAAGTCACTGGCCCCATCACAGCCCTGACAACAGATACCCCGAATGGGGGCCCATAAATGGTGAATGTGAATGGGGCCTAATTTAGACAGGAATCCAGGGGGGCTGTTGTGTTACTTTAAACCTTTTCTGCAGATTGTATGATTCAGTTGCTTTCAGTTGTTTTGCAACAAAATATAATTTCTCAATATCTCATGTAGAGAGGAAATGGGAAAAGTGGTGGCCGCTTGCTTCCTCTCAGAGAGTTTCACATACGAGGCCGGAGACCAGAGTACAATTCACACCCCGATAAGTTCTCACACTCGCTCTTGACTCAGTTCTGTGCGGCGGCGGCGGCGGCGATCAATGCAGCAATAAATAAACCAAGAGGAAATTATGAGTGAAATAAAAGGAAAGGTGACAGCAAAGTAATTCCCTCAAGCTTCATGGGGGATGTTCATGAGGTTCTGCAAAAGTGATCTGCCAAGGAGCAGATAAGGAGCTACTGGTTTGTGTATTGAGACAAAGAAAAGGTTGTAGCTTTCTGGTATCCTGTGTGCTTCCATGTATGACTTTTTATACAGTCTCTGCCTTATATGACCAACTAGAAACATTATCCTTTACACTGGGCCATCTTTTCCATTGTCACATAATCTCCAAAAAATTGGGAATCTCACAAGAGAACAGAGAGTGACTTTTGATCACTATATTTACTATTTTGCCGTAGGCAAACTTAAACTCTATCAGTTCTCTATCTGTAAAACACTAAAACGCAACTTTTATTATGTATAAGACTTAACCTCTATACTCACTATTTAAAAACCTGATTTCTAACCTCACCATTTAACCCTTTTTGCTTCTGAAAGAAGGAATAGCTCCTTTTCTATTATCAAGTCTGGTGGAGCACCACCTATTAACAGGAAAGCCTTATACTGTATATACAGCAATTTACTAACTCCAGTAAGGGATCCCAAGCCTCCGACTTGGGCAGTCGTCCCTAATCTCATAGACACAGAACAAATAAGGCCCCCTTGTGACACCCTCTGCAGCACGTGACACTTCTAGACAGAGGTGAGAAATCACAATTTAAAACGTCATGCCTGACCTCCCCGACATGTTTCGCCAGCTAACCTGGCTTCATCAGGGGTTAGAGATCCGATCACATGTGGTCTAAGCTCACTTCCTTTTATATCTTGATAATAGAAAGGGAGTTATTCCCTCTTTCAGAAGCAAAAAGGGTTAAATGGTGAGGTTAGAAATCAGGTTTTTAAATAGTGTGTATAGAGGTTAAGAGTTATACATAATAAAAGTTACGTTTTAGTGTTTTACAGATAGAGAACTGATAGAGTTTAAGTTTGTCCATGGCAAAATAGTAAATATAGTGATCTTTTCCATTGAGCACACTAGGCAGTTGCCCGGGGGCCCCACAAGTATATGGGCCCCAAGTAGTGTATGTATGTCCCAGGAATACAAGAAACATATCCTGGATCTCTTGGATGGCTTTGCTTATTTAACGGTTTGTGTGTTTTTAGGATGTGCCAAATAGTATAAATAAGTGGTGTGATAATATGGGTGTGCTGGGGGGGGCTCAAGGCATGGCAAAGTGTGATGTTATATATTTGGCAGGGCCCACTGCAGTGATATGCCCAGGGGCCCATAATATTGTTAAGACGGCTCTGCCTTTACATCTAGAGCAGCGGTGCACAATATGTGGCCCCCAGTGCCCCTCTGTGTGGTCCTCAACCATCAGGACACAAACATGCCTTATCCGTGTCCTCATATTTCCGAAAGGAATATTCATCTTTTGACAGCACTTACCTGATAGCACTGTTATGGTGAGCACTGTATGGCTGACACTGTATGGCTGACACTGTATGGCTGGCACTGTTATGGTGAGCTGTGTATGGCTGGTACTGTTATTGTGGGCACTGTATGGCTGGCACTGTTATTGTGGGCACTGTATGGCTGACACTGTTATGGCTGGCACTGTTATTGTGGGCACTGTAAGGCTGGCACTGTATGGCTGGCACTATTATGGTAGGCATTGAAGGCCTGGAGCTGTATGGCAGGTACTAATATGGTGGGCAGTGTATGGCTGGCACTGTTATTATGGACACTTTGTGGCTGGCACTGTTATGATGGGCATTGTATGGCTGGTACTATTATAATGGTGACTATATGGTTGGCAATGTTATGGTGGGCACTGTATGGCCGATAGAGGTATAAAGGTATGGTGAGCACTGAAAGATGGTACTGTTATGGTGGGCACTGTGTGGCTTATACTGTTATGGTAGGCACTGTATGGCTGACACTGTTATGGTGGGCACTGTATGGCTGGCACTGTTATGGTGCACATTGTATGGCTGGTACTATTATAGTGGTCACTATATGGTTGGCAATGTTATGGTGGGCACTCTACAGCTGAGAGAGATATGGTGAGCACTGTACAGTACAATGGTACTGTTATGCTAGGGGCTGTATGCCTGGTACTGCTATAGTGGTCGCCATACGGTTGGTACTGTTACAGTGGGCACTGTATGGCTGGCACTGTTATGATGGGCATTGTATGGCTGGCACTGTTATAGTGGTCACTATATGGTGGGCACTTTATGGCTGTCACTGTTATGATGGGCATTGTATGGCTAGCACTTTTATATTGGTCACTATATGGTTGGCACTGTTATGGAGGGCACTGTATGACTGACACTGTTATGGTGCACATTGTATGGCTGGTACTATTATAGTGGTCACTATATGGCTGGTACTGTTATGGTGGGCATTGTATGGCTAGCACTTTTATATTGGTCACTATATGGTTGACACTGTTATGGAGGGCACTGTATGGCTGGCACGATAGGGCTGTATGTGCTATTTTAAGCAGCCTACATAAATCTAGTAAAAACTGTTTCTGTATTATCTCTGGATTTCTTCCTCAGAGGAGGATTTATTTCTGACACAATCCTGGCAGATCCTCAAGATTTATCATAACAATGTCTGACAGGTTCCAGAGAGGAGGAGATGATGATGGAGAGGAGGATATACATGTGTGTTATCCGTATATTAGCTGGGATAATTGCTGTACCCATTCCTGCATCCTTACTGAAGTAGAGACAATCAGAATCGAAGTCATGATCTTGAAAACCAACTCGGCTGGATGGGTCCCTGCATGTGAACCCCTGACTCCCCTCGCCCCAGACAGGTTCTCTGCTCCCAACTGAGCCGAGGCCAGAGAACCCGGGCGACCAGAGGCAAAGGGTCAAAGAACTTAGAACACGTTCTATAATCCACAATATTTCACTTGAAAACAGCAGATTATAGCACAGTTTAATTGAATGGGACGCACAAAATCTGAAAACTGCAACAAATAAAGGGACCAAAACCGGTACAAAAAAACGAAAACCGAGTGTAAAATATTAGTTGGATTCTGATTAGAACGTGACCAGTATTTTGTCCTCTGTCATGTGCATGTAGCCTAAGGGGGTGATTACACAGCAAATTTCAAGCAATACGGCTGAAGTACGCCCTGCAAATGCGGTAAAATCATAGCTCTCATTGAGACATGTCACTTCTGTCCGGTGCTTAGATGCATGGAAAAGCGAAGGTGGATGGGGCCAGGCTGCTGCACTTGAGGAATACACGCTGGCCAGCACATACGTTTAAAATAGCAGGCATATAGCAGCTCGCACAGTACATGGCGCTATACACTGTGTGAACCCGACCTAAAAGACGAACTTTCTTTGAGATCGTTATCTGCTTCTTTCTCTTGCAGCTTCACTCTGTTTTATTATAGCATTTTGGAAGTCTTTAAACTAATTACTAATTTTCCGTACAGTTCTGGTCTCAAGTTACCAAGTTTTAATCTTACAATGGTCCTGAGGGATTGTTTTACTGCTTAATTTTGAAGGAATATAATTGCGTAACAAATTAAAGAAAGTCAGTTGTGTTTAAATCAGAAATTCCAATTAAGTCAATTCGCAGAAAATCTGGAGAAGAATTTTAGACACAAACAATTATCTCAGGGTAGTTAAATTCGTTGAAATTTTGCAAAAAAAAATACACATTGTGAAAATGCTACTTTTTTCAGCGGCCACCTGCAAGTCAATAGGCAAATCTAATCTAAAGCTATAGACATTGCTTTTTTTAGTAGGTTTTTTTTTTTTTGCATTTTTGATGCTTTTTTTCAGGTACCTTTTAGCATTTTTCTCCCTGTAGTATTTCATCTTTTTGGTTTTTTTTTGTTTCTACAACAAATAGGAATGTGTTCATGTGTGTTGCATTGTTTTATGCATTTTTTTGTAGTATTTTTCCACATTGAAAATGATGGGATGGCTTGAATGATTTGTGATGGAGAATAATTAATACAATTAATACAGAATGCAGGTACCAATACACACCATTGTGCAAAAAATGCTACTAAAACTACATAAAAAGCATAGGAGACATGTATGATCGGGTTTTCACCCTTTTCTGGCGTAAAATGCGCCTAAGTGATCAGTCTACGATGTCTAATGCGTCTAATGAATGTGTCAGGCGCATTGTTCATAAGACTCAACACTTTCTAATGCACCTAACATGAGGGGGTGTTCTGGGGGCGGCGCACCACCCTCGTAATATTAGACACATATATGAATGTGGTTCGGCAAAACTAGGCGCATTTCTGCTCGGACAGGCAGAACTATCTCATGTGATCTGCCTGAGCCTGAGGAGTCGCAGTGGAGATAGATTTGCTATTAGGGAAAAAAATGCGCAATATTTCTCAACTTCCACCAGTACAATAATAAAAAGTAACTTATGATAATTATCAAACTGTATAAAATTTAATTATTTACATTTAAGAAAAATATTATTACATAAAATAATATAAAATATATAATATCCCAAAATATAAAAATATCTCCTATAAAATGTATTTAAATTTAATAGAATCTAAAACTAGTTTTACATTAAATAATCCACTGATGTTGTTGTTCAGATTTTACAATTTTTAATTTTTACTACATTAAATGTGAAATTTATTTTTGTAAACACAATTTTTATTAAATTTTACAATAACAAAAACATATAATAACTGTCCATTAGATGAGATACTACTTGATACACAGAGAAATAATATAAGGCATCATGTGAAATTTATTTTTGCAGCTCTCACCCCCTAGTCCCCATACCCCAAGAGCCAGCACAGCACAGGTATCGCTGGGACCTGTGGTCCTCCCAGCTGGATAAGTCCCATAGTTTCTATCACTGACATGCTATTATAATGACTTCTCTTATTTCCAGCCTATCTATAGCATTTAAACAAGTTTGGGGCAATACAAATGCGCCTAAGTTCAATAATGAGCCAAACACACAGGGGAGGAGCGGGGAACTTTAGACGCCAGTTATAATCGCACAAAAAACACTTTCATACATCAGGCACATTATACACTGAAAATGAGACTTGACAATTCACTTTGAAGCACCTTCCTTCATACAGGTCTCCCCATGTGTGCATGTGTTTTTGTGTGTTGCTTTTTTTTATGCATCCACACATTGCAAATCACGGGTTAAAATCTTTGTGATGAGGGAATAAAAAATGCGCTTAACAATAGAGACTTTGTATGTTGCATTGTTTATAGCTTTCTCCACACTGCAAATCTTAAGAATGATTAAATGATTTGTGATGGGGAAAAATGCACAACAAAAATTTATGTAGCACTACATGTTTTTTTTTTCTTTTTTTGCAAACAAAAGCTACAAATGCTGCATAAAAAAGACATGAAGTCAAAAATTAGCAGGCAGGTTTTTAAGTAATTTTTTTTCAGCTAAAAAAACATTATGAAAAATATATACCCTCATAGAGATTTTATAGGGCACAAAGGAATGTGATAAGCAAGTGTCCAAAATAACTGGTGCACCCGGAAAGAAACCTTTTACATGGGGGAGGAGAAATAAAGATCCATGCTAGTACAGCAAAGGATGAAAGGGAGCCCTGTCCCCCGGCCCGTGTCCGCCCCCGCCGATTGTTAGGGTCCTAAACCGTTACATCGCAAGTTTCGGGTTGGGCCTTGGCATGGAGCGGGGCGGGTCGCCGGAGCACATAAGTTAGAGCTTTGGCGGAGCAGAGCTCCCCGGAGTAAAACTGTGGCCGCAGTCAGGATCGGACTGTGCGCGGAGTGCCGGGGGGGTGTGCGTCATCACACTGAGGCGGCCGGGGGGCGTTTACGCCCCTGAAAAAAAACCGGGGCATCGACAGCGCAGGAGCGAGGTCAGGTGAGGGGGTTATTTATTATTTTAATTGTCTCTATTCATTTGCGGGCCTATTTTTCCTTTTTATGTGAGGGGACTATTTTTTCCTTCAATTCGGGGGCTATTATCTCCTTTATATTGCAGGGGGCTATTATCTCCTTCTATATGTGCAGGGGGGGAAATTATCCCCTTATATATTGAAAAGGGGGGGTATTTCTCTTCTATATGTGCAGGGGACTATTATCTCCCCTTTTTATAGTGCAGGGGGGGTATTTTCCACTTTAATGTGCAAGGGGGCATTACCCCCTTATATATGGCAAGGGGGGCTATTATCTACTTATATAGTGCAAGGGGGGCTATTATTACTTATATATGTGCAAGAGGGGGCTTTATCTACATTATAATACTATGTGCAGGGGCTATTATCTACTTTTTATATGTGCAGGGGGGGGGGGCTATTATCTACTTATATATGTGCAGGGGGGCTATTATCTACTTATATACGTGCAGGGGGCTATTATCTACTTATATATGTGCAGGGAGGAGCTATAATCTACCTATATACGTGCTGTGAGGCCTATAAGCTACCTATATATACGTGCTGTGGGGCTTATAAGCTATCTATATACCTGCTGGGGGACCTGTAACCGGTCTATATACCTATTAGGGGACCTGTAACCTGCCTATATACCTACTAGGGGACCTATAACATACCTATATACCCGCTGGGGGACCGTAACCTCTTATCCATGCCATATACCTGCTGGAGGATCCATAACCTGCCTATATACCTCTGGGGAATTTAACACACTATCGCTGGGAGACCCCAAATGTTACTACACACCTATCGGGAGACATATAAAGTATATATCCACCTACTGGGGGACCCTATTACTTTCACTGGGGGACACATAATTTCCGGTGTTTGAAGTCGCTAATCGTCGTTAACCCGGTTGTTAAGGCCTCAGCACAAGTCAGTTGATGAGAGCTTAGCAATCGACTCCGGGGACTAGTAGCCACTGCAGGGACACCATCAAGCCACAGGCCAGAAAGGCAAGGGGAAGCCTGTCATTTAGGAGCTGTGTGGACCTGCAGAATGGAAAGTACTAGACTGAAATTGATTGCTAGGACAATGGATAGCAAATGGAAAATACAGTGGAGCAGGGGATTTTAGGTCAAAGGGGTGTTCCATCTCCCACATTGATGGCATGCTGATAGAATATGGCTTCAAAGTGTGAAAGCTGCCAGTCCCACCACCTGCACACACACCTATCTTCCAGAACATAAGTCTCCATGTAAAACTTACCAACAACTCTCCATTCTGTTCTATGGGAGTTCCCAGTACAGGGGAGCGCTGTGTTCTGCATTCTCCTCTATGGGAGTTCCCAGTAAAGGGGAAACGCTGTGTTTCTCCATTCTGTTCTATGTGAGTCTCAGTACAGGGGGAGCGCTGTGTTTTCTCCATTCTGTTCTATGGGAGTTCCCAGTAAGGGGAGCGGCTGTGTTTCCATTGTTTTTATGGGAGTTTCCCAGTTTCAGGGGAGCCGGCATTTGTTTGGGGTTCTCCAAGGGGGTTTCTGTTCTTTTTGGGAGTTCCCAGTACAGGGGAGCGCTGTGTTCTCTCATTCTGTTCTATGGGAGTTCCCGTACGGGGAGCGCTGTGTTTTTCCATTCTGCTCTATGGGAGTTTCCAGTACAGGGGCCACTGTGTTCTCCATTCTGTTCTATGGAAGGTTTTCCCTACAGGGGCGCTGTGTTCTCATTCTGTTCTATGGAAGTTTCCAGTAAAAGGGGAGGGCTGTTTTTCTCCATTCTGTTTCCCTGGGAGTTCCAGTACAGGGGAGCACTGTTTTTCTCCATTCTATTCTATGGGAGTTCCAGTACAGGGGAGCGCTGTATCTTCTATTCTGTTCTATTGGAGTTCCCAGTACAGGGGAGCGCTATGTTTTCCATTGTGATCTATGGGAGTCCCCAATACAAGGGAGTGCTGTGTTCTCCATTCTCCTCTATGGGAGTTCCCAGTTACAGGGGAGGGGCTGTGTTTCTCTCCATTCTTTTTCTTTGGGAGTTCCAGTATAGGGAAGCACTGTGTTCTCCATTTGCTCTATGGGAGTTCCTGGTACAGTGGAGCACTGTGTTTTCCATTCTGTTCTATGGCAGTTCTCAGTACAGGGGAGCGCTGTGTTCTCCATTCTGTTCTATGGGATTTACCAATACAGGGAGAACTGTGTTCTCTCCATTCTCCTCTATGGGAGTTCCCAGTACAAGGGAGCGCTGTGTTCTCCATTCTGTTCTATGGGAGTTCCCAGTACAGGGGAGCACTGTGTTCTCCATTTTGTTCTATGGGGTTTCCCAGTACAGGGGAAACGCTGTGTTCTCTCCATTCTGTTTATGAGAGTTCTCTTACGGGGACGCTGTTTTTTCCCATTCTGTTCTATGGAAGTTCCCAGTACAGAGGAGCGGCTGTGTTCCCCATTCTCTCTTGGGAGTTCTAGTGGGGATCACTGGGTTTCATTTGTTCTAGGAATTTCCCAGTAGGGGAGCGCTGTGTTCTCTCCATTCTTTTCTATGGGAGTTCCCAGTACAGGGGAGCGCTGCATTCTCTCTATTCTGTTCTATTGGAGTTCCCAGTACAGGGGAGCGCTGTGTTTAGCTGTACTTAGAACACTCATAGAACTGAAAGGAGAGTTGTGCACATATATGACTGTCTCTCCCTTCTGTATGGAGACTTTTGGGGGCCCCTGCCTGAGAGAAGTGTGAGTCCCACAGGAGGGACTGGCACCTACAACACTTCTATGGCATATTTTACTGATATGCCATCAAAGTGTGATATACATGATCTATAGACAGGTATTTATATGGTTTTAAAGAACCCTTCAGGTCAGTTACCAGCAGCTGAGCTTGATGCACTGTTAGTCTGGGTAGCTTATATATACAGTATGTACTATTTGTAAGTTGTAAGGACTAATAGCCGTTCCAGGGCACAATTGGGGCTTAGTTATTTGGTCTCAAAGTGCAGTCCAGGCAGTTTCATTAAAGAGGAATTATGCAAACACAAAAGAGTTTCAGCAGCAGCACTCTACAAACACTAAGAGATATATATGAACCATTTAAAAATGCATTTCTGCTGCTTTTTGGTTACCTGAAAAACTGAGGTTCTTAGCGCACATTTTTGATCAAAACTATAAGGGCCCATCCACCAACGACACAGTGACCTCAGTTCAGATGGGGACCTACACTAACCTCTTACCTCGCTTGGTGCCTTCTCAGGCCTCCACACTTTCAGGGCATGAAGGTCCCAGTTACACTCTGCTCTCATTAAAAACAGTCTGTAGCAGTCTCATCAAGTGCAGGTTCTCATCTGATCTGGGGTCACCTTGCCATTGGTGGATGGGCTCTCACATTTTTGATGTGTGCTATGACCCTCAGATTTTCATGCATCCAAAATGCAACAGAAATACATTTTGAAATAGTTCATATATTCCTTGTTTGTTTCTTAGTCGACATGTTGTTGTCTTTGCATTGTTTGCGGCCGCGTCAGTGTGCACTGATATCTTTTTATTTTAAATTGTTTTGGATGGACTTATGGACATTCCCGAAATGTCTGTTTTAGTAAGTGAAAGGGGTTCTCTCACCACACTGTTTCACTGAGTGTTAGCAGTTTTGCACTCACTCTGTATCCTCAGGCTGTGGGTGGTTCTACAGCAGTGATCAGCATATTCAACTTTTGGCAGTACAGGAGATTGTTATCTTTAACAAGATTACAGATAAAGCCATGCTTTTCAGTCATCACAGCACATGCACCTTTTGTTTATTGAAGCTAATCTTGTTAGATATAATTAGTTTGTTCTTAGTCCATCAGTGGGTTGACCTCCCTCCTGCTCTTAACTAATCAGATAACAGACATCCATCTGGTATGCAGGTTACCAGAGAAACCTGTGTGCACTTCAGATCACATAAAAAACACTTTTATCTCATGATTAAAGTAAAATTTAATGACCAATGTATTGAAAAAAAGTCTTCATTTAACTTTCCCTTTATGTTGAAAGCTAATCTCTGTAGTGAGAAAACAGCATTTAAGTTCTGTAGCATCTTGTCTTATAGCTCTGTGCTGTGCTGTTCTTCTGTTATTCCTCCTAGAAATGTATGACTGAATCAGTCAGATGGGTGTGACCAGTGCAGGTTCCATAGGGGTGTGTCTTTACACAATGAATCTGTCAGCACTGATTGGACAATGTAATATTGTGCAGTGATACCCCCCCCTCCCCCACCATCACCACCACCACCTCTAATTAGTTAACTGAGCCCCTTTCAGATTTTAGCAAAAACATTTCAGGAGGATAAAAGGGAACAACACAACACAGAATTAGAGAAGAAAATGCTCCAGAATTTGAGTTTCATAGGAAACAGAAGTGTTACTAAAAAAGGCATGTAAGGAACGGCCACTGCTTCTCTTTAGGTTATTGTGTGATCCGGGTGATGCAGTTTTCAGCTCAATAAGGGCAAGGTGACCAGGCTCAGATGGTAGCATTTTATATATTCTTATCAGAGTGGGAATAAATATAGCACATACACAATTTTTTTTATAGCTAATGTGTCTCAGGATCTTAACTTCATATTTGGGGTGTGCAGTAATAGAGTGTGCAGCACAGTTACGATGTGTTTGTACAGATGTGCTCTGAAGAAATAGCAGAGGGATGAAACATCCTGCCACAGAAAGGAGTGGTAGAGTGAAATTCAATAGGAATAGTAGGACAGAAGTACAAAAGACAAACTACAAGTTGTCAGCAAGCTGTTATAGGAACACATACGAACCAAGGGCCTTTGAAGGGGCTGCGCCATTTTTTTTGGGGGTTTTGGCCGACAAAAACGTATAGCCCTGTTCTTAGATGTATAAAACCGTCTTATCCCAAAACATTGCTTTCCCCTTAACCCAGGGAAACGCTGGTACGTTCTGGGGGCGTTAAAGGGAGCTTAAACTATTTGCGCTAAAAACTCAGCGGTTTATAGCGAGGAAAACCCGGTGTTTACCAATAGAAAAGGTGGTGTGCACCGTTTCTCAATTCGATCGGGGCACTCGAAATTTCCGGACGGTAACACGGCCGGGAAGCCTTGTAAGATTTCCTCGCCGCCATGTTTTTGATTTCCCCATTTCCCGGCCCCCCAGACGGGAGGGTAAACCGCTTTACTGGTACACCCCCAAAACATTGTCTGTACAAAGCATTAGGCTGTTAAAAGACACAACCCCTGTGGTGATGTACCTTGGGGACCAAAGTTTAAATAAAAAAATATTATATTTTTTGAAGTGTAAAAAAAAAATAATATTAAAGTATCAAATTCCCACCTTTTGCCATTTTACAAATTTAAAGAAAAAATCAAAAAATAATAAAAAAGCTGACACATATTAGGTGTTGCGCGCATTGCTGAGGAAAAAGTCCAAATCTATTAAAATTATAACCCTCAATTTTAATCCCATACGCTGAACACTATAGAAGGAAAAAATTCCAAATGCAAAAATTAAGTTTTTTGGGTTACTTCCCGTCCCCTAAAACTTGGAATAAATGTAATAAAAAAAGTTGCATGTATTCCAAACTGTTAGCAATAAAAAGTGCACTGTAGCCCACAAAAAATGCCGCCTCACTCACGTCTGTAGGTGTTAGTTCGAAAAAGTTATTGTTCGCAGAAAATGGTGCGGCCGCGCAAATTTCGAAAATATAAAGTGTTTTACGGTACCACAACATGAAGGAACCCCTACATGTGTGGTATTTCCAGATTCATATCATCCTGCAGACTACAGAGAACTCCTCATTTTTATCGAAGATTGAACATCGTAAAAACAAAATACCCGCAAACATGGTGCAAGTAAGTTTTTTTTCACATTTTGCCTCACTTAGAATTTTTTTTCTGTTTCCCAGTATATTCTATGGTAATATGAACCACACTATTAGAAAGTACATCTTGTCTCAGAAACTAAAAGCCCTCCTATGTCTATGGCTTTTAGAAGGTGGGGAGGAGAAAAATGAAGAGTCATTTTTTTTTTCCTTTGGAGGGGTTAAGGGTTAATCTGTGCAAGACATGACACTCTTCAATGCGTGGCCATATTGCACCAGAGTCAAATAATGTGTCAAAAATGCACCAAAGTTTGATGCAAAACTGTGGTACAGATCCATACCAGTTTCAAAGTGGCGAGACTGGGACTAATTTTGGCATATAATGGGACATATGTAATATGTATTGAACCTCAAAGAGATCACACCAAACACCCAAATTGGACTGAATACACTTTCTGTCTTTATTCTCAAAATGGCAGGTTTTTATAGTACTTTGTGTTTGTAATATAAGAAAGCATAAAGTGGGACTAGCTGTTTGTCTTTATTTGTTACATCCTTATTTCTGGTATACTCCCTTTAGCTCAGGAATGTCCAAACCATGGGTGTAGTCCTGGAATAGGCGCCATCTTGGATTATACAGCAGCTATCTCTACAAGCATAATATGTAGAGGCCATTTTAGAAACACAGAGAAAAGAGTTATATAGGCAGCTTTTATGTGTCGTGTGCAAAGGCATACGTGGTGTTATACTAACTAATACATTAAAATGGAGACACAAAGGATCACACATATAACACGTCTGTTCCCATCCACAACATATGTATAAACCTCTGTGAGACACTTTCATACAGACTGTCGGATCATACACTATTAAAGACAGAAGTAGAAGTGTCGGCACCAGGTTCATACATGTCCCCATCAGTACCTGAAAGACAACAATTGTCCTAATATTCTACATAGTGATATATAATGAGCTAAACCAATAGCAAATATTACATTTGCTAAAACTTCTGTTATATTACATCTTCTCCTCACACATGTTAAAGACACAACTGAAAATGAAGATGAAGTTGCCAAATATTAACAGTTGTGTTTCCTTATTAGACCTTGAAGGGAGATTTCCCACATTGGTATTTCACAATTTTGGAAGCATTGTTGTGACATATGATGTAGAAAGGCACGTGTACAGCAAAGCTAAAAAACAAAACCCATGCCCACCAAGTTCAACCAAGGGTGAGGGAAGTTGTATATAACAAGATGGATGAACATAGGTCAAATCACACCCAAAATTTTTGACATTTCATTGAGTCCCAGAGTAATTTAGAAACCTTAAGGTATGCATCAATCTGCCCTAGAGGAGAAACAGAAGAAACATTTCCTTCCCGGTCCCCAGTGGCAATCAGACTGGATCAATGTTCTAACAGGAATTTTCTATTTCTACACAAGTAACATTCAAAGCAACTCAATTAAAGATTATATTATTAGAAAACATAATAAAAATCAACTAATTATCCTTAATAAACAATTGGAGGTATATGAAAATCCATAAAAAAAATAATTTGATTATATTTGGGTATTTACAGGCTCAGACAGGCTCACAGGGGACCAGGATTAAACCCTGTTGGGCCTCTAGGTATGATGGGCTCCTGGGAATGGTGGGCCCCTAAGAGTAGTTGGCCTGGGGATGCATTTCAAGGAGAAAGACAGAGAAAAAGAGGCTGAAAGCAAGAGGCATATAGAATGGGTCCCAAGAATCAGCTCCACTGGTGGGCCGCAAGAATCACATCCACTGCTGGGCCCCAGGAATCAGCTCCCTGGTGGGCTCAGAATCCTCTCCACATGGCTGGGCCACCAGTGAATCAGCTCCAACTGGCTGTCGCACTCTAAGAATCTGCTCCACTGGTAGGACCCCCCAGGAATCATCTCCACTGGTGAGCCACAAGAATAAACTCCACTGGTGGGCTCCATAGAATACTTCCATGGTTGGCCCCAGAATCACTCCACTGGTGAAGGCCCCCCCCAGGTATAAGCTCCACTGGTGTGGCCCCAAGAATAACACTCCACTGGTGGGCTCAGAATCAACTCATACTGGTAGCCCCAGAATCAAACTTCACTGTGTGACACCAAGAATCAACTCCACTGGTGGGCCCCTAAGGATCAACTCCACTGGGGGCCACAAGAATCAACTCCACTGGTGTCCCCTAGAATTCTATCTCCATCTGGTGAGCCCCAAGAATCAGCTCCACTTGGTGTCCTCCCAAGAATCAGCTCCAATGGTGGGGCCAAAGAATCAGCTCCAACTGGTGGACCAAGATTAGGGCTCCACTGGTGTCCCCAAGAATCAACTCCACTGGTGTCCCCAAGAATCAACTCCACTGGTGGGCCCCAAGAATCAGCTCCACTGATGGGCCCCAAGCATCAGCTCCACTGGTGGGCCCCAATAATGAACTCCACTGATGGCCCCAAGAATCACCTCACCAGTGGGCCCCAGGAATCAGCTCCATTGGTGGGCACCAGGAACCCCATTCTGACACTGGTGCACATTTTGAGCATGGGCTTGTATTAACTGATGATGTTTTGTATGTTATACATCCGAGGACTCTATTATTCATGAATTTGCTCCTTAAATTTTTTTCATTGTCTGCCTCTCACCTTTTCTGCATTTTTCATTTCTTCCATTATGTTTTTAGTGTAATTATGGTTTTTATTATGTTTGCTTATAAAATAATCTTTTAACTGACTTGCTTTGGATGTTGCCCATCCTTTTCTTTTTACGTTTTTTATTGATCTATGGAACAGCACATTGATTATTGTGTAGTTAAGGACCACAATAGTTATTTGTACGTCTACACAAGTGCTGATATTATGTTGCTGTAAGTAATAGACTAAGCCTTTTTTGAAGCCCTCACCTTTTCCGGCTGCGGCCAGAGCCTGAGGCGGCGAATTCACAGATTGAAGCTTAAAATTGAATTTCTTAGCCTATTGAGCATATGAAATCAGATGTTCCAAACAGATTGCAGGCTTTGGCTAATAAAGAGATGTTCTGGATATACAGACTGAATACTTGGTGACCCATGGTCTTTATGAAGCGCAAGAGTTTGTATGTTAATTTTAAATACAGGCGGTCCCCGGGTAACGAGCAGGAGAGGGACTATAGGTTTGTATGTAAGTCAGACCAGGTATATTTATTAATGTAATCCAGTGCTGTTTGTATAGTGCTGGAACAGTTTTTTTTACATTTGTTTCTACTGTTCTGTCTGACCCTGTTTAACAAGATTTCACCTCCTTTTTCCCTCATGTACTGCTGTGGCATGCTGGAACTTGTCGTTCCACAGCATGCCCCATAAGTCTCCGTTTATAACTAAGGGATGGGTGTAAGTCGGAACTGTGTAAATCAAAGACTGCCTGTAGCCTTGTAACATAATTTATCATTATTTTAATATATTTTATATATTTTTAATACTAGGTGTGGAATTTTTTTTAATGAAAAATGTTTTAAAAACATTTATGAATCATTTTTGATATTGAAACTCCTGCTTTTTATATGACATTTTTTTATTTTGATTATTACATTATTCTTATCCTCATTATTATACTATTAATAATGTTTTATGTAATATGATTTTGGGTTTTTTTTTATTTGCGACTGAGAGTTCAAATAATGTTTCCTTTCTGTTCTTACAGCTTAATTTTCATGACTCCCGAATTACAATAATCTAATCTGACAGAGCTAATCTACAATTCTTTATTATAGTTGGCCATAATGATTTTTCCATCTAAGCAGAGTCACTGAATTTTAGCTATTATTGGATTTCTCCATGGGGTCGGATCGCAATAATAGTGTGTTTTAAGAGTATCCTGCTCCTCCTCTTTTCTCAATGTCTGTGAAAGTTTTAAATATAAAGTTATTTATATATTATATTTAAAACTGCTGTCCTCGGCACATCGTAGGTATTCCATACCCAGGTTGATTCTTCAGTTAATTTTATACGTGTAATTTGCTTTGGTTATAAACAGCTCTGTTATCCGTCTATCCGTCCTAGTGTGCCCCGTTTTGACTCTTCAGCAGCACCATACGTTTAAATGTGATTAATTCATTTGAGATGCTATAGGAGTATCCACTTGAAGAAGCATGCTAAGGAGCGCGCGAAACGCGTCTGTTATTTCTATAGTTTAATAAACATTGACAGCCTCAGTGCATAGTGTAATGTATGAAAAGAATATATGACTAATACCCTTCATCCTATCCACTGCAACCGGGAGGTGTCATGAAACTCAATCTTCCCTTGGATTATTCCAAGGATTCATTATACATAGGGATATTTGATAGAGGAGGGGAGCTGAGCTCTGTGATATATAGGGATATATGATAGAGGAGCTGAGCTCTGTGATATATAGGGTTATATGATAGAGGAGAGACGCTGAGCTCTGTGATATATAGGGATATATGATAGGGCGATAGAATGTGAGCTCTGTGTATATATAGGCGTTGTATGATAGAGGAGGGGAGCTCGGCTCTGTGATATATAGGGTTTATGAATAGTGCGTAGAGGAGTGAGCTCTCGATAAGGCATATAGGGTTATATGATAGAGGACGAGGAGCTGAGCTACTGATAATATAGGGTTTTATGAATAGAGGAGGAGAAGCTAAGCTCTGTGATATATAGGGTTATATGATTGAGGAGAGAAGCCTAAGCTCTGCTGATGCCTTGTGATATATAGGGTTATATATAGAGGAGAGAAGAAGCTGAGATCTGTGATATATAGGGTTATATGAATAGAGGGAGAGAAGACTGGAAGCTCTGTGACTATATAGGGTTATATGATAGAGGAGAGGAGCTGATCTCTGTGATATATGGGTTTATATGATTGAGGAGAGGAGATGAGCTTGGTATAATAGAGGTTATATGATAGAGTAGAGAGAAGCTAAGCTCTGTGATATATTGGGTTATTATGATACAGCGCGAGAGAAGCTAAGCTGCTGTGATATTTAGGGTTATATGATAAGAGGGAGAGAAGCTCGAAGCTCTGTGATATATAGGGTTATATGATATGAGGGAGAGAAGCTGAGCTCTGTGATAGTATGGGGTTATATGATAGAGGAGAGGAGCTGAGCTCTGTGAATATAAGGTGTTATATGATAGAGTGAAGAGGATCTGGAGCTCTGTGATATATGGGTTTTATATGATAGAGGACGAGGATCTGAGCTCGTGATAATATAGGGTTTTATGATAGAGGAAGAGAGGAAGAGAATGCTGAGCTCTGTGATATATAGGGTTATATGATAGAAAGAGGAAGCTGAGCCCTGATGATATATAGGGTTATATGAATAGAGGATGAGGAACTGAGCATCTGTGATATCTAGAAGGTTACTTTGATAGAAGGTGATAGGATCTGAGCATGTGATATTAGGGTTTTTTTGGATATGTGTAAACTCTTTAGAGAGGGGGTAAGGTACGGAGGGGACTGGTTCCCCCCCACTTTTTTGCTGGGTGGGAGGACGGGCTCACCCCCAACTTTCTTAGCCACTTCAATAAAAAAGTAATCCATATGAAAGTATGAGAATACTGTTAAGTGGGGAGAGAAGAGCACAGAGAAGGAAGAAGGTAACCCCTTTGCTACTCGCCTATTATTTAAATCTGGCATCTTGGGGGACAGAGTAGTTTGCTGCTCCTCAAGTGTCAGGTGCAGAGTGAGAGCAGTGCTGATTGTAGAGCCAGGACCTTTGTCAGCTCAGGGGTGCTGTCACCAATCAGACGGCTGCTCACCAGTCCTAGCACACTCTTGTATACTGGGGCTGTATCTATTCCCTACCCATGTATACCACACTTTCCTCTAATGCTCAGCCCTCATACACAGAAGGAAGGGAAGACTCCCTGACGAATTGCCTCTAACAGCACAGACTACAGGAGACAGGTACTAAGGAGGGGTACTAAGCGGCAATAGGCGTTGTGTGATGCATGTGGGTATGTAACTGTATATGTGAGATGTGTATATACTTTTCAGAATGTGTCTAGCCATATGTCACGTCTTCCCTTGCACTTACGCGCCTGTGGAAAATGAAAGTGAAATTGGGCCGGGACCCCGCAGCATTTTTAGAAGTGGTGCAACTGGCCAGCACTTTCTATCTAAAATACCCTTAGGCATATAGCAAAGTGCACCTGTACGACCCCACTATCTGACCCGTGTGTCAAACATACCTAAGGTACATTCATGCAAATTATACTGAATGCTAGATTCTGGAGGCGGAGTCAGTGATGATCTGCCTCAGAAACCCAGCAACGTCCAATCTGGCAGGAGAGTGAATCTGGAATTTACATTATACCCTACTGTAAAATCAGTGTTCTTGTTTAGATGACACTGATTTTACTGTGAGTATTGTCAGCGCAAACTGTCAGCGCATACAAAGATTCTTCGAGGCATTTTCCTGCACTAACAACACTAAAGGATAGGAGCAGAAATCTGTCCTCTGGGGCAGTCTGGGTAATTTGCTCATCGTAATCGCTGCATTGCATGCGCAAATTTTTCCAAAAGCAAATGACACTGGTTCAGTGCCAATAAACCATATTCATGTGAAACCCTCCCTGAGTATGTAGTGTGTCTTTGTTCATATATATGTATTATACATACACAATTTTTCCTGGTTATTCTTTTTCTAATGTAGTCGTTGGGGTACAGTCTGTAGTATATGATAATATCTCTTAGGCGGGACGGAGTAAATAGAATCTAGGTGTACAGTGTGATAAATGTAATCTTGGGGCCGGTACGGTAGTGAATAAAGCAGTTATATAAATGGGGCTACAGTGGTTAATGCCCAGTAGTCTCTCGTGGTACAGTAGAGTATCGTAATCTCTGGTGGTATGGTGTAATATAATCTCTGTTGTTCAGTGAGTACTGCCAGTATATTAAGGGCCTCAACTATATAAACTGTAAAACTTATCTCTAGGGTACAGTGTAACTGTAATCTCTGGTGGTACAGTGATTAATGTAATCTCTGGGACTAAAGTGAATAATGTAAATCTTTGGAGGTAAGGTGTGTATTAATGTTAAGTACATTCTGAGGTATAGTGAATATGTAATACTCTGGGGTACAGTTTCATAGTTATCATGTTTTTCATAGTTTGTAAGGCTAAAAAAAGGACAAAGTCGTCCATATAGTTCAGCCTTGTTCGTGCTAGGTGTTGATCCAGAGGAAGTGCCAAAAACCCCCATT
This sequence comes from Phyllomedusa bahiana, assembly GCA_025379985.1. NCBI lineage: Eukaryota > Metazoa > Chordata > Amphibia > Anura > Hylidae > Phyllomedusa > Phyllomedusa bahiana. The sequence goes on along the minus strand of JAODAL010018949.1, from coordinate 18,224 downwards.
GTTGGTAGAAGCCAATTGATCCTCATTTTAGGGAAAAATTTCTTCCTGGAATCCAATCTGGCAATCTAGAAAAAATTCCGCTGGATCTCAATGAACCCCTCTCCCTGATTCTAGTCAACTGGTAACCTTGTTTATATTATTACGCGATCCAGATATGCATCCGAAACCCTTTTTGACTCGGTTATTGAATTCACCATGACAAAGTCCTCTGGCAGAGTAAATTCCATAGTCTCCCCCAAAACTTTTTTCATTTGGCCTTCTTACAGTCAATAAAGAATCCCTTTCTATGTTTATTATAGAACAACTTTCGTTCCTCACCAGACGTAGAGGATGCCCCCTTGTTCTCTATACAGTCCTGTGTATAAATAATACTGGGGAGAGATCTCTATATTGAACCTTTCGATGTATTTAACATATTTATTAGTGTCCCTCGAAGCCGTCTTTTCTTAAACTTAAATAACCCATAATACTTGCTAATCTTTCTGTGTACTGTAGTCCACTCCAGTCTTTTAATTATTTTTGTTGCGCCTTTGTATCATCGAGTCAAGCTCTACAATGTCTTTCCTGTGCACAGTGAGTAATGTAATCTCTGGGGTAAGGTATGTAATGTAATCTCTGAAGTACAGTGAGTAATGTAATTCATTTCTAGGGTTCACGTGTGTTAATACAATTACATTTGTTGGTGGCACGGGAATGTATATTTTTCTTGAGTACAATGTGCAATTAATTTCTAAGGCACAGATGAGTAATTGTAATTTCCCGTGGGTTCCATAGTGTAACATAATTCATTTCTGGTGTATGTATTGCAATAAAATACATCTTTGTGGGTACGTATGGTGACATCGACTTCCTAGGAGGTTACAAATGAGATTGGGTTCTTTATTCTCATTCTGTGTGTGTACAACAATTGAAATGCGAGTAGTGATTGGGGGGTGGAGCGGTTAAGACGAAAAATTTGCTGACGTTGTCGCAAGGTTTCTTTATTTCCATAGAGGTTGTAATATTGTTCGGGCGGCTGGATTCGGTTTCATTGCCGAGGGGGGCTGCTTTTTAGTCCCTGTCCGGCTCTAAATTCTAGTAATTAGAGCAGCCTACTCATAACCTTAAGGATTGCACATAGTGTTTGCCATAGGCACCTACAGCGCTGGACCCTGTACGGGGGAACTCACAGCGCTTCCACTCAGACCTCTAGCTGGGTTAGGGGGCGCTTCACTGGCGGGGAGAGGAGGGAGTAGGTCAGAGAGAGGAAGGCGAGGGAATGAAAATCCGTCCCCCCCCCCTTTTTGAACCAAAGTTACGCCCCTGGTTATATGATAGAGGAGAGGAGAGGAGCTCTGTGATATCTAGGGTTATATGATAGAGGAGAGGAGCTGAGCTCTGTGATATATAGGTTATATCGATAGAGGAGATGGAGAGGGGCAGCCTCCTGTGATATCATAGGGTTATAATGATAGATGGCAGAGAAGCCTGAGCTCTGGTGATATATATGGATTATATGATAGAGGAGAGGAGCTGAGCTCTGCTCGATAATATAGGGTTATATGATAGAGGATAGTGAATGCTGAGCTCTGTGATATATAGGATTTATCGATAAAGAGGAGAGGAGCTGAGCTCTGTGATATTTTAGGGTTATATGATAGAGGAGAGAAACTAAGTCTGTGATAGTATAGGGTTAGATGATAGAGGAGAGGAGCTGAGCTCTGTGATTATAGAGTTATTGATAGAGGAGAGAAACTAAGCTCTGGATGTATAGCGGTTTATGATAGAGGGAAAGAAGCTGAGCTCTGTGTATTATAGGATTTATATGATAGAGGAGAGGAGCTAGCTCTCTGTGTATATAGGGTTATTTGAGTGAGGAGATGAAAACTAAGCTACTCGGTGATATATAGGGTTATATGATAGAGTGAGAGGAGCTGAGACTCTGTTGATATATTGGTGTTATATGATAGAGGGAGAGGCCGCTTGAGCTCTGTGATATATAGGGTTTTATGATAGAGGAGCTGGAGTCTCTGTGATATATAGTAGGGGTTATATGATAGACGGGGAGAGGAGCTGATCTCTGGTGATATATAGGGTTATATGATAGACAGGAGAGAAGATGAGCTCTGTCGATATATAGAGGTGGTTATATGATACGAGGGAGAATGAGCTCTGTGATAATATATGGTATATGATAGAGAGGAGAAGCTGAGCTCCTGTGAATATATATGGGTTATATTGATACGAGGAGAGGAGATGAGCTCTGTGTTATTATAGGATTAAATATGATTAGAGGGAGATAGCTGAGGCTACTGATGTATATATAGGGTTAATATGATAGAGGGAGAGAAGTGAGCTCGTGATATATAAGGGTATATATGATAGAGGATGAGGAGCTGAGCTCTGTGATATATCAGGGTTATATGATAGAGGAGAGGAGCCTGAGCTCTGTGATATATAAGGGTTATAATATGATAGAGGAGCCTGAGCTCTGTGAATATATAGGGTTACTATGATAGAGGAGATGTGCTGAGCTCTGTGAATATATAGGGTTATATGGATAGGAGGGAGAGAAGCTGATGCTCATGTCCGATATATTGGAGTCTATATAGGATACAGGACGAAGAGCTTGAGCTCTGTGTTATTATATAGGGTATATATGATAGATTGAGAGAAGCATGAGCTCCTGTGGATATATAAGGGGTTATGATAGAGGGAGAGATACGCTGAGGCGATCTGTGATTATAGGGTTATATGATAGCAGCGAGAAGTGCTGGTTCTGTGATTACATAGAGTTTATTATGAGTAGAGGAGAGAAGCTGAGCTCTGTGATATTGGGTATATGAGTAGGGTGAAGAGGGAGCTGAGCTTTTGTTGATATATAGTGGGTTTATATGTTAGAGGAGAGGAGCTGAGCTCTGTGATATATAGGGTTATATGATAGAGGAGAGGAGATGGAGCTCTGTTGATATATAGGGTTATATGATAGTAGGCGTGTAGCCTCGGCTCTGCTGAAATATAGGATTTTTGATTGAGGATGAGGGCTGAGCTCTAGTGATATATAGGGAATATATGATAAGAGGAGAGAAAGCTGAGTCCTCTGTGTTATATAGGGTTTTTTGATGAGGAGAGAAGCTGAGCTCTACTCTCGTGATATATAGGGTTATGGTGATAGGGAGTAGGGCTGAGCCCTGTGATATATAAGGTTATTATGATAGAAGGAGTGGCTGTGCATCTGGTGATATTAGGGTTCTAAGATAGAAGAGCTGGAGCTCTGTGATATATAGGGTTATGATGATAGGAGGAAGAGAAGCTGAGTCTCTGTGATAATATAGGGTTATATGTTATAGGAGAGAGCTGAGCTCTGTGAATATATATAGGTTATATGATAGAGCGTGATGTGAAGCGAGCTCTGGTGATATCATAGGGTTATTTTATATGATAGAGGTAGAGAAGTGAGCTCTGTGTTATATAGAAGGTTATATGCATAGAGGAGGCAGAGCTGAGCTCTGTGATTATAGGGTTATTGATAGTGGAGAGTAGCTGAGCCTGGTGATATATTAAGGTTATATGATAGAGGGAGAGGCTGTGCTTGTGATATTTAGGGTTCTAAGATAGGAAGAGCTGAGCTCATTGTGATACTATAGGGCTTATATTGCATAGAGGAAGGAGGAAGCTGTGCTCTGTGATATATGAGGTTATATGATAGAGGAGAGAGATCTGTGCTCTGTGATATATAGGGTTATATGATAGACGGAGAGGAGTGAGCTCTGGATGATATATAGGGTTATAGTGATAGAGGAGAGGAGCTGAGCTCTGTGATATATAGGGTTATATGATATGGAGAGAGCTGCAGCTCTGTCGATATTAGGTTACATGGATTAGCGGAGAGAAGCTGGAGCTCTGTGAGTGAATATATAGGGTTATATGATAGAGGAGAGTATGCTGAGCTCTGTGCATATATAGGGTTTATATGTAGAGGAGAGGGCTGTAGCTCTGTGAATATATAGGGTTGTATGAATTTAGAGGAGGAGAAGCTGAAGCTCTGTGATATATAGGGTTATATGTTTAGCGGAGAGAAGCTGGTGCTCTGTGAATATATCAGGGTTATATGATAGAAGAGATAAACTGAGCTCTACGATTTATATATGGCTATATGATAGGAGGTTATCATATAACCCTATATATCACAGAGCTTATCATTCTCCTCATTACAATCGTCTGGATGCCTATTATGTGTAGGTTTTTTAGTGTGTATAATCTATGCACAATTATTTTTTATATTAAATAATTTTTATTTTGTTTATTTTATTATACACTTTTAATGTATTAGCATACTCCTGAGTGGTAATACATTACATACTGTGTCCAAATGACACAGGTTGATGTTAGGGCAGAACATGATGTGCCCAAACAGTAGGCTTACTAAACAGACAAAAGCTGCAAACAAAGGCTTTAATCAGTCTCCATAAGTCACTGGGAAACCCGAGATGCAGAGTACAGTGTATAGTAATCGGGAAGCTGCCATCAGAGTCATGTAAATGGAGAGGGAAGAAGAGAAAATAGTGTATAATGGGAGATGAAATACACATGGTAGTCACATTATTATGACCAGCAGCTAATATCCAAAGAAACCTATGTGTACAAGATGGACAGCAGCTAGTCAGACTGGGAGTGAACTCGCAATAAATGATCCTTGATAGGTTGTCATGTTATCTGTAGGCTGAATGCATCCCACTAGCTGCTGGAGGAGTCCATAGAGCCAAACACCACCCTCACGGGCTCCCACAGCTGCTCTGTGAGGGTCCATTGAGCCAACACCACCTCCACGGGCTCCCACAGTCTGCTGGAGGGTCCATAGAGCCAACTACCATCCCTCCACGGCTCCCACAGCTGATCGGGAGGGTCCAAGAGCAACACCACCCTCACGGGTCCCACAGCATGCTGGGGCGGTCCATAGAGCCACACCACCATCCAGACGGCCCACAGCTGCATGGAGGAGTCTCATAGAGCCAACACCGCCATCCGACGCTCCCACAGCGTGGGGCGGTCCATAAGATTCGCCAACACACCCTCCAGAGCTCCCACAGCTGCTGGGGAGGTTCATAGAGCCAACCACCATCCATCCAGGGGCCCCAAAGCTGCTGGATGGGAAGGTCCATAGAGCCAACACCACCATCCCAGGGGCTCCACAGTGCTGGACGGGTGTAGTCCATAGAGACAAACACCACCATCCAGGGGCTATCCCAAGCTGCTGGGATGGAAGCCATCAGAACCCTAACCTCAACCCTCCAGGGACCCACAGTGCTAGCCTGGTAGGAGACATAGAGCAAAACACCACATACAGGGGCTCCACAGCAGCTGCTGGAGAGGGACCATAGAGCCAACACCACATCCAGGGGCTCCACAGGCTTGGCTGGAGGGTCCATAGAGCCAACACAACCACTCAGTGGGCTCCCACAGCTGCTGGATGGGTCCATAGATCCACGCACTTATCCAGGGGCTCCCACAGACTGCTTGGAGGAGTCCATGTGCCAACTCCACCATCAGGGCTCCCACAGCTGCAGGAGGGTCATAGAGTCAACACCCACAATCCAGGGGCCCACACAGATGCTGGAGGGTCCAACAGAAGTCAAACACCACCATCCAGGGGACTCCGGTGGAATGTGCAACATGTTGCATATTCTGTTGGATTTTTTACATGGCGGTATAGATACCGCAGGAGTTTTTTATTGCTTTCTACTGAAACCACCAAAAATCCGACGGTACATTGTGCTGTGTAGACATTTCCTTATGGTGGCTGCTATTACCTGACCTCTCTGCTTCATGTTCTATTTTATTTGTACTACAAAACTACAATAAAATTTTATTGATGGTAAAACACAAGCCTTTGGACACGCATCGACGGCTGCAGGAAACAAGTCGTTCTGCTTTATGGGTAACCCCCCCCCCCCCCCCCCCCCCCCCCCCCCCCCAAAAAAAAAAAAAAATGTTTTTCTTAAAATAAAAAAAAAAATCTTGTTAAACCTCCGGCTGCTCGATTATACAGTCATCTCAACTTCTTCCTTCAATAGTAAATCCTGTCAATGGTTTCCTTGTTGGCAAACGCTTTCTCTTCTGACCACATGCAGATTGCATCCAGCTAGCACACCCAATCTTATAGAGGATCCTCTATTTTGTTCCCCATGGGCCCCCTGATCTCTTACACTCAGTAAATAATCTCTGTGTTTGAAAAAACAACTATATTGCTTCCCAAAAAATCTCCTCTCTGGCTCATGTCTGTCGGCTATTGGGCTACAATGTATTTATTATTTAATAATTTGTTGCAATTTGAACCAGAAAATGTCTATATTGAGATGATTTTGTACTAATTTGTATCCTCTTGGCATTCTGAGATCCATACCTTTTTTAATTTTTCGGTCTACATAGTGGTATGAGGGCCAGTTTGTTGCGGGACACAATTGCATTTTTTGTGTGTAGCAATATTTGATCTATGCCATAAATGTTGTTGGAATCCCTACCCAATTCAAAAAAAAATTGCGGCATGTTTTGGGGGTGTTTTTATGTCATTCACTCTTTGATATAAATTATTGGGAGACCTGTATGATCAGGGTTTTCACCCTTTTCTGGTGTAAAATGCGCCAAAGTGAGCGGCTCACCTACGGATTGTATAATGTACCTAATGACAATGTTTAGGCGCATTGTTGTAAGACTCGCAACTTTCTAATGCATACCGATCATGAGATGGGCTGTTCTAGTGGTTCGTCGCACCAAACTCGTTATCTTAGACACATATTTAATGTGGTTCGGCAAAACTCAAGGCGCATTATATGCTCGGACTAGTCAGAAGATCTCAATGTTGATCTGCCTGAGCCTGAGGGAGTCGCAGCTTGGAGCTAGATTTGCTGCTATAAGGGGCAAAAATTTCCAATATTTCACTCAACTGGTCACTAGTACAAATATAAAAACGTGATTTATATATAATTATCATACTTATTGAAAATCTAAATATTTAAATTTTTAATAAAAATGTATCATTAATATAATTAATATAAAAATGTTTATAATATCGCAAAAATATAAAATATCTCCTATAAAATGTATTTTAAATTATAGAATCTGAAATCTGTAATTTTAACATTAAATAACCACTGATGAGATGACTTGTTAAGATTTTACAAATTTAAATTTTTACTACATTCAATTTTAAATGTATTTTTGCTGCTCTCACCCTTTATTCCACATACAGCAAGAGCCGACACAGCACAGGAATTGCTGGGACCTGTGGTTCTCCAAGCAGGATCAGTCCCATAGTTTCTATTCACTGACATGCTATTCTAATGACTTCTCTTATTTCCAGCCTATCTATAGCCTTTATACATGTTTGGCGCATTACTAATGCGTATAAGTTCCATAAAGCGCCAAACACACAGGCGAGGGGCGGGGAACTTTACACACCATTTATGAACGCACAAAAACCACTTTTATACATCAGGCGCATTATACACTGAAAACCAGACTCGACTACTCACTTTGACGCGCCTTCCTTCATACATGTCTCCCTATATGTTATTGTTATGGTCAGTGCGATTCTGATGACACCAATTTGGTAGAGTTTTCATTATGTTTTAGTACTTTAAAAAAAAAAAAGTTTAACTTTTTCAATTTTTTCAATTCATGCTGCAGCGCACTTTTCTGCATCCAATTATTTTTTGTTTTTCAATCGATAGACCTAAATCAGGGGGTGTTGTTTGCAGACTGAAGTGTAGATTTTATTGGTACCATTTTGGGAATGTAACTTTTTGATCATTTTTTGGGTGGAAGTGAAATGACAAAAGAAAAACACAGTTCTGGCGCTTGGAGGTTTTTTTCTTCTGTGGTGTCCAGCGCACAGGGTAAATGATGTTAAATTTTTATAGATCAGACCTTTATGGGCACAGCGATACCAATTATGTGTAACTTAATTATTTTTTTGGTATTTATTTGTAAAAGGGCAAAAGGAGGGTATTTTGAATTTTTTATTTTTTTGTTGTCTTTTTGTACTTGGCAGGAAGTAATGGGAGCAGTAACATGGCAGCTACAGAAGCCTTCTTTAGCATTACAGAAGGCTTATAATAATATAATATAAAGCTGCAATTTTTATATTAGCGCTGGAGCAGGAGTTTTTTCAGGACTTTTTACACAAGTGCTCATTAGCATTAGCAGCTACTGGGATCTTGTCATGAGGATGCCAATCGGGGGAAGGATGGTGCACAGCACCATTCCTTATTTACTTCTAAAGAATTTAAAGGGGTTTTGCCACAATCTCATCTCATACCTCCTGCATCCAGCTCTTCAGCTCAGTGTGCTCTGTGTGATTTGTTTGAATTGCATATAATGTGACCCTGCAGGATGACATCACCAGGCCTTTCCCCTCTCTAGTTAAAGAAAGGTCTGTTTATGTAAAGAGCTGTGAGCAGCTACATTTTATTTCAGTGGTAAAGTTTTTGCCTCACAGCACAAGGGTCCTAGGTTCAAATCCCTGCAGGAACCAAACCTGTGGATTTTTTTTTCTCTTTATCAATGCACAGACCTCATTGAGGGTTCTTTTTTTTTACAATTTATTTGCACTGCTTAGAGGGATTTTGCCAAAGAAGAGATTTCCTCACCTTACAGGCTGATACTCCCCTCTTGAGCCTTGAAAAAAGGGGCGTTGTGTTTCTGTGTTTAAAAAATCAAGTACCTCCTCTGTGATGTCATCGCTCCACCTCCCATGCACGTTCCCGAGGCTGATATTCAGTCTCTGTAGTTGAGCAAACATTGTTTGGCTAATCCACAGGGGATAACTGTATTGTGCACAAGATACACAGGTTTTGTTTTCTCCCTCTCATCTGCTCCGGAGTAAAGATAAGCTCTGAGCAGGCAGCATTTAATTACTAAAGATGGAGGGGGGGGAGGCTGAGCTGGGAGTGACTACATGTTTACTCAGATAATTACATTTCAACCAGCGGATTCTCTATACAGCAGACACAGCCTCTGACACAGAAACAAAGCTAGTGCAGGTGCCCATTAACACTGATTTTTTTCTCCCCCTCCCTTCAAAGCTCGTTCCTGTGTCCTGCCATCAGAAAAGAAGTGCAAACAATGCAAGCGCGGCCAGGAGCTTGCCAGATCAGCTCCTGGTCATAGCTATTGTAAACAGTCAGGAAACTAAGGGCATCTAAGTCAGGTTGCAGTTCTCCTCTGGACGTCTTGTCCCATACATCTATCTACAAGGTAACTTTATCCTTCTTTAGGGTGGTTTTTCTTATAGTTCTTCACATTGTTTTACACAGATATGTTGTCTTTCCTCCCATAGCGCGTTAATCCTCTGGAGTTAGACTCCATCGCATCTATATATACACACCACTATTTCCGGTAAGCATATTTTATAGGGCTTCTCATCCTCATGTTTATTTTCGTTTACTTACCGACTCCGTTCTCACTCAGCAGCTCACTTGTGACTCTTATATACGACTTATGCCCTTCAGGCTCTCTCTTTATACCACGATCTACTTACTTAGGTAAGATTATATACCCCGAGACTGCACTTCCCCTATACTCAATTCTTTCCCCCTCCCTTCCCTCCCTTTCATTCCTCTTAAATAGATTTTGTTCCTTCATCATCAGTCTTCATTACCTCTATTTTTCTCCTCAGTCTATTTTTCAACTTTTTTCTTTTTTTCCCTTTTTCTTTTTCCCCCTTTTTTTTTACCCCCGCTTCTACCCTCTCCCCTTTGATATACTCATTAGGATCAATATACTTAATATGTATCCTTACTTTACAGATGTACTTAATAAAGGCTTGCACGCCGAAACGTCATATAATTCGACATCTGAATTCACTTATTCCACTATTGTCATAAGTGTAAAAAGATACATTTATTGAGTGTATATATCAATTTTTTGATTATTTGATCCGATCTTCACTATTATTTTGAATAAATTCATAATTTGCATGAAACTTTCCTACATGGTGTGCAGTGGTTCTCTATTTCCTGCAGCTCTCAGAGGCTTCACTTTTTAATCACAGAAATTTAGAAAAGTGATTAAATACCTATTTTGGAGGATCCCACGTCAACATTACATCGTGGCAAAACCCCTTTAACTAATTACTGAGGACGGGAGTAGAATGACAGCACCTGGGGTTGAACAATCCGTAACTGCCTGAGAGGAGAGGTGATGTCTGAGCCTGTGTGACCTGGTCTGAGGAGCTCTCAGCCCTGGTCGTATCCCCTGGAGACGAGCTGTAAACAATGAATCACTAAAGGAGCAGCTAAAACAAAAACGGTGCAGAATTTTTAATAATAATGAATGGTGAAAATGTTTATTATTTAATTTGCAAGCTTCCCATGCCATGGACCAGCACTTACTCAGAAGTCAAGATTCTCAGATTGACTTCTGAGGAAGCGCCGGTATACGACGTGAAACGCGTAGTCTTAATGTGTTTTAAAGTGTTTTTAATTTTGTGAAGGCCACACTCCTTGACATTTTTAAAAATAAAATACACGTTTTATTATACTCCATTGCTGCAATTCTTGCGGATCATTCCTGCCACGAGTGCCGGGGCAATTCCTTCTTCTTCGTGTTTGCTGCTATCCATGAGGGAGTGATTGCTAGTATTACAATTGTATATAGATAAGACTTATAAAGTTTTGTGTGGTGCATCATGCTGGCTGACAACCAGTTGAGGATGCCCCTACTATTCGATTGGGCGGCTGCCCAGCACATTTCAAGTGTCCACCACAAGATACAAATCATGCCCCCAGTCATTCCTTGCTATAACGCTGCTGAAGATGACGACATCTGTAACAAGCAGTTTACAGACTCTCATAGCTCTTCATAAATGTCTCGTAAATTGGATGATAAATTAAGACTTCAACATAACGCCTATAAATAAAAGCAGCAACTCGAAACAGTAAACCGACAGAGCAGTGGGCACAGTATGGAAGGAATACTGCATCAATGAGCCTGATACATGATCCCTATGTGGAGACAGGAGATACGGCGTTATATTTAGTATCTCTGACGGGTCTGCAGAGCGGATGGGTGACAGCTCCAGATACACCAGATCACAGACGAGAGGAGCTGAAGACACCGGAAGCGACACCTGCTTCCTGCCCCAGCTGCAACCTGCTTCCTGGTCTCCGTATTACACAGACGTGTATGGAGGAGATGACAGAGATTAAAGTCACACCTGCTTCATCGAATAGATTAGGAAGTGGTTTCTGAGCCTAGTAATATAGTAACTGTAGTGAGCTCAGGGTTAGGAGAGCTCTGCACTGCACTGCATACGTTGTATGTGTCTGTAAAATTATAATGTGTCTGTAGCCAGACGAGCAGCCTCCCACTGCCGCACACCCTCTTTCTAAAAGGGGTATTGACATTTGGCAAAGTCCCCTCTGAGGCAGGGCTGTCTTATCCACTGGGCACACTAGAAAGTTTCCTGGGGGCCCAGTGTCAGACTGGAGTGCCTAGGGCCCACCAGTGGAGTGTTCATAGACCCACCAGTGTAGTTGCTTCTATGGGCAACAGGTTGAGCTGTTTTTGGGCCCACCGGTGGAGTTTATTTTAGGGGTCCACCCTACAGCTACTGTAAATGGCTGTACATATCTCCTATACGATGCCTCTTGCTTTTTGCTTTTCTTTCTCTGCTTTCTTCCCTCTTCTGAGTAGGTATATGCAGTAAAAACAACTACAGGTCTGCCATGCTCAGGGGCCTACCGGGGGTTTACCCTGTTCGCCTGTGGGCCAGTCCCGAGGTGGTGAGAAGTGTGCCCCAAGATACCTGAGGATGTCACAGGCCCGTCAGTTAGTCTTGTAGGCTGCCTTAGGTTGCTTTCACACAGTGCATTTTTTTGGTTAGTTTTTGGTGTGTTTTTTTTCTTTGCAGAAATGCACAGCAATTAAGGCAAAAAAAAAACCACACTGTGTGAAAGCAACCTTGGACTGTGAGAGCTTCATGGACATAGGAGCCTATGAACAGGAGCAGACCCATTGACTTCTATAGGAGAGTGTTGTGGGCATGCTCTGTGACCTGGGAAGAAGTTAGAGTGCAGGGAGGAGGAGAAGGGGAGCTGTGACATCTCTTATTGTGACTCCTGTATTATCTGTACACATTGGTGTCCCCTTTCAGTGTAACCCTGCTTTCACTGATTATGAGCAGACTACTGAAAAGCGCTCTCTACAGAACAGAGAGTGTCAGACTATTTTTAGGCCTAGTGGCCAAAGTGAAAACTACAGGACTTGAGATTTAAAAAAAAGAAATAATGAAAGTGATATGGAAAAAAAAAAAAAAAACATAACCAAAATTTCTTAAAAAGTGCTTTAACATAAAAGCATGAGCTAAACAATAATTTTTTTATTTCACATTCCCTTTAATGTTTTAATGCTTTTTTGCCTCCTGCGTTTCAACAGTCGTAACTTTTATTTTTTCAATGACGCAGTTGTATAAGGACTTGTTTTATGTGGCAGAAGTTGTACTTTTTGGGGCATAGTTTGAGTTTAAATGTAAATTACTGCAGTTTTTTTTGTATTATTATTATTTTTTTTTTTACACTATTTACATTTCGCACTAAATAACCTATTAGATTAATTCTACAGGGTATAGCGGTCATGGTTTTTTTTGTGTGTAATATAGGCACAATATTTTTTTATTAAATATTTATTTTTATTTTATTGTTTATTTATTTGTACTTTTTATGTTTTTTACTTTTTTTTTTAATAATCCCATGAAGGGGAATGACTGAGGCAATCAAAGAGTGAAGCATCAGGGATCTGAGGTTTCTTTCATTTCCCGGCACTTACAGAGACTGCTCCAAGAACAGAGCTATTAAAGGGGTTGTCTCACTACATCAATTCATCTCACCTTAGTCCTGTTTTCTCGGTTTCACTTTTGAATTCAGGGGCGTGTTTACTGGATTCTACTGGCCTGCTGAGGACACCAGGTCTGTAGCTATAGCGATCAGTGCTGGCAGCCTATCAGGAAAGATCAAACAGGTCTGTAGCTATAGTGACCTGAGGAGCTGATGCAGCCCATACAAGAGGGGATATCTAGGAATAGGTAGGACATGGTTAATGACAATATATTGCAAAGTGACTTATTTTTGCAAGTTCTTTAACATTAAAAACAATGATCCTTATACTGAGACAACCCTTTTAAGTACAGCTCTGTTCCTAGCGCAGCCTCCTCTTTCTACAGCGACGTCTTAATACATTGCTGCAGAAAGTAGGCACGCAATGGGGAGATGGCTACACTTGCAGAGCTCTCACCATGGGTGTCACTGTAGCCAAAGGAGCGATAGTGACTGCTTTGGGGCCTAGAGGTTGAGGGGGGCTCTTAATCAGATAAAAGAACATTGTTCCTTATTGTAGGGAGAGGGCAGTTGGTGGCTTTCTGCTCTCCAGCTCCACTATGTGGGTTCCCTGTTTTATGGTGGGATTATATATCCCGTTAGTTATTGCTCCTTATGCTGCTGTTTTAATTTATTGTCACTAGGTGGTGGGGCCCCATCTCATTTTGCTATGGGGCCCTATGAATTCTAATTACACCCCTAGCTCTCACCCATTCATGTCTCTGGGATTTCTGAATATAGCCAAGCACACTTGCCTGGCTATAGTCAGAAATCACATCTAAAAAATGGGGGGGAGGGAACAGAGGTGGCGGCGGATCTGCACAAGTGCTGGCTAATAGGGCAAAACTCCTTTAAGGTACAGGAAGGTTTCATGTCTATCACATTGTGGTTTTACATGTTGAGTTTTTGCAATAAAAACTAAATAAATAAATTGCAAAAATGTTACAAAAACGCATGTGCTTTTATCATTTGCAAAAATTGAAAAGGCCAGATGTTGGTTAAGAATCAGTAGGCAAATATAAAATGCATTACAGAGATTGCTTTATCTTCTTTGTAACATTTTTGGGTGGTTTGTGTGGGGATTATACTTGTCAGTAGTAGTTTTTTTAAAAACGCAGCTTGCTGTAGGTGTTGTATTTTTTATAAAGGGGTTGTCTCATTTCAGATATTGATGGGATATCTAGGTATACGTCGTCAATGGCACCTCTGGGACCCGTACCAATGGGACCCGCACCTATCTCGTGAATGAAACCCAGAATCTCTCCACTCTGAACAGAAAGGTGATCAATGGGAGAATTCCACCACCTCCCAAAACAAAACATTGATGGTATGTCCTAAGGCATTATGGGAAAGGAGCTGAGAAGCTCAAGCGCCCTCTGTTGGATGTAACAAATCCTCAATTTGCTTCAGTCTCACTGAATCTTTAGAAAGTAAAAGGGATATTAGTCAAGCCAGTATCACTCATCTACAGACAGCTGTTTCCGAGTTTTGATCCTCATCAGTGCAGAGCAGAGTGATACTGGCTGGCTGGGTGGGTGGGAGGCAATGAGTGGCTCAGAAACGGGCATATCTCTCCTTGGGGAGAGCACCATGTAGGTGTGTAGAGTTTTGAGATTACCTTTTTGCCCTCTACTAAGCATCTGCATATCACAAGGCATTATCGGAAAAGAGCTGGGAAGCTCAAGCGTCCTCTGTTGGATGTAACAAATCCTCACTTTGCTTCTGATTCACTGAACCTTTAAGAAGCAAAAGAAATATTAGCCAAGCCAGTATCACTCCTCTACAGACAGCTGTTTCAGGGGTTTGTCCCTCATCAGTGCAGAGCAGAGTGATACTGGCTGGCTGGGTGGGTGGAAGGCAATGAGTGGCTCAGAAAGGGGAATATCTTTCCTTGGGGAGAGAACTATACAGGTGTGTGGAGTTTTGAATTGTATTTTTTGCCCTCCACTAAACATCTGTATATGCATATGGCCTAGCAATATGCTATCAAAGTCTGAAATAAGACAACCCCTTTGTGATGCGTAGTAGTGTGTAGACCTCCATGGGTTTTTTTTCTACACCTAAAAAAAAAACATTTGTGTGTGCGTGTTGTTTTTTTCTCTATACGTTTTTATAATGTTTTTCCATGTTGCAAATCATCTTTTTTCCAACTTATATTTTACATAGCGTTTTTTTGGGTAAGAAAAAGCGCTTCAGAAACTGCATATAGAACCTGTCAGCTGCTTTATGCTGCCGGATTGATGGGCACCATAAATAGCTGCATTTTACCAGGTCTCAGCAATGTGGATTTTGCCCTTAAATGTTTAAGAGTAAAACATCCGGTACAGTTGGGCCCTGTACAGGAAGAAGCTGCTGCGACCAAGAGTAGAATTTGTGGCTTCTCCCAGCCCCTCGGTGTTATTGACAGCTCTCTCCCTTCATTGGGTGTTATACTCTGAAATGCCGCAGTGATTCAGGGTAACACATTGCATTTCCATGTTTTGCAATTTTCAGTACATTAAGTGGTAATGGCACCATTAAAATAGTATATCTTATTATGCAGAAGCATGCTTCCACATGTCTATGCAGATGGCAAAATTAAAATGTTATGGCTCTTGGAAGGTGAAAGGGAGAGAATACAGTTGAAACCAGAAGTTTCCATCCACTATATAAAAAGCCCCATCTGCAGGTTTTTCTCACTCTCTGACATAAAATCAGAATAAACCTTCCCCTGTTTTAGGTCAATTAGGAACCAAATATATTTCTATTTGCCAAATACAGACTAATGAGAGAGAGAATTTTTAAGGCATTTTTATTACTTTCTGCAAAGTCACAAGTTTCCTCCATTTCATTAGTATTTGGCAGCTTTGCCCTTAAACTGTAGGACTTGGGTCAGACGTTTTGGACCCTTCCACAAGCTTCTCACAATAGTTGGTGGGAATTTTGGCCCATTTTCCCCCTGACAGAAAATGGTAAAACTGAGCCATGTTTGGAGGTCGCCTTGCTTGCACCGGCCTTTTCAGCTTTGCCCATACATTTTCAATAGGATGGAGATCAGGGCTTTGTGATGGCCGCTCCAAAACACTGACTTGGTTCTCCTTAAGCCACTTTGTAACCAGTATGGCAGCAGCTTCGGGTCATTGTCCATTTGGAAGACCCATTTCCACCCAAGCTTTAACTTCCTGTCTTTATGTCTTGAGATGTTGCTTCAGTATTGCCACATAATCTTCTTTCCTCTTTACGCGTTTCAGGCTTCCCTTCAGCCCTTAATCGTAACGATTAAGGGGGTTTAAAAGCAAGCCTGAAACGCGTTAAACTTACATGTAGTTTTTGGGTGTTTTTAACCATGTTTATATGGATTCTTCAATAAAGAGTGAACTTTCTTTACATTTATAATATCCCGTGTGCACGAGTGCTGGATTACTATGGATTTATGTTTACCTACCATCACATCTGTGGCCGGATGATCTCCTGTTGCACCGTACCGGGATAATAAGGAAAGGAGTGGACCCCGTATCACCCGAGGAGTCTGGTGAGCTGTACTCATACATCTTTTTTCATTACTGACAAGTATTAACCTTTCGGGCTCTGTAGCCCTGTGTACTGTAGATTATAATCCTTCAGCAGTCATGTCACTGTAACAGGATCAGCTAGGAATAGCAGAGCTGATATGACAATTACTGCTGTAGAACCACCCACAGCTTGATCAGGAAGTGTGAGTCTGAAATTGGGTCTCTGTAAAACAGCAAAATCCTTTAAGCACAGAGGGCTATCTGAATCACAAGTAATTGTAGAATCATATTGTGCATTGGAGGAAAGAACAGTGTGATGCCAGAGTAAGACATGTATGGACACGGTACAGGAACTCGATGCCAACAGTAACATTCATTCATAGAGAACATGGATAGGTTGGAGAACAGAAAGTGACTGTTCCAGGAAAACTAAAAGCAGAGTGAGGATTCGAGGGAAAACTCTGACCTTGTATTTTTCTACTTTATTAAGGGGGTTGTCCAGGATTATATAGTTGGTTTGCTTAAAAAAGACAGATGTACATCCGGTTTTACCTATGACCCTGTGATCATGTAAACTAACTCCTCCCCCGATCCTTTTCACTATAACTGGTTATATCATTGCATCTAGAAATGTATCCAGACCCTTCTCCAGAATCCCGGTCACTATAACTTGTTATTTTATTACATCTAGAAATGTATCCAGACCCTTCTCCACAATCCCTAGTCCTATATACTTGTTATTTTTTTTTTTTTTTTTTTATTACATCTAGAATGTAATGCCCATACCCTTCTCTAGAATCCCTGTCACTATAACTTGTTTTATATTCATTACATCTAGAAATGTATCACAGATAATTCTCCAGAATCCCCGGTCACTATAACTTTTAAATAATTACATCTAGAATGTAATGCCAGACCCTTCTCCAGAATCCGTCACTATAATTTGTTAAAAAATTACATCTAAAATTACCCAACCCTTTCCAAAAACCCGTCACTATAACTTGTTTTTATTACACTAAAAATGTTCCAACCCTTCCCCCAAATCCTGGCCTAAAACTTGTTTATTATTACATCCGAATGTACCAACCCTCCCAAATCCTGGTCCATAATTTTTTTAAATTATTAAACTAAAAGGCCCAACCCTTCCCCGGGAACCCCGGGTCACTATAACTTGTTTTTATTACACTGAAATTTTCCCCAGACCCTTCCCCAGAATCCGGTCACTAAAATTTTGTTTATTATCACCCAAAAATTCCCCGACCCTTCCCAGAATCCCGGTCACTAACTTTTTTTATTATTACACTAAAATGTTCCAACCCTTCCCAGAATCCCGGGGCCACTATAATTTGGGTTAAATAAACATCTAGAAATGTATCCAGCCCTTCCCCAGAATCCGGTCACTAAAATTTGTTCTTTTATTACATCTGAAAGTTCCAGACCCTTCTCCAAATCCTGGTCACAAAAATTTGTTAATTAATCAAAAAAAGTATCCAGACCCTTTCCAAAATTTCCGTCACTATATTTTGTTTATTATTACATCTAAAATGTATCCAGACCCTTCCCAAACCCCGTCCACTATACTTGTTATTTTTTACTAAAAAAATTTCCCGACCCTTTTCCCCCAAACCCGGACACATAACGTTATATTTTACATCGAAATTTTCCCCCCCTTCTCCAAAACCCCGTCATAAAACTGTTTAATTTTACATCAAAAATTTACCCAAACCCCTTTTCTCCAGAATCCTGGTCACTATAACTTGTTATATTATTTTATCTAAAATGTACCCAGACCCTTTTCCAGAACCGGTCACTATAATTTGTTATATTATACCAAAAAATTATCCAGACCCTTTCAAATCCGTCACTTTAACTTGTTCTTTTA